>WNGS01081767.1:0-5000 GCA_020271785.1 Procambarus virginalis | reverse complement strand
ATTGTTGTTGTTGTTATAGACTCAGCTACTCGGAACAAGTTCCAAGTAGCACGGGCTATGGTGAGCCCGTGACTTACCTGGCACAGGAGCGGGGCAAGAAGCACGGGCTATGGTTAGCCTCGTGGACAGGAGATGTCTCCCGTGTCCCATCCCATGTTGCAATCCCATTAAATGACACAGCTGATGAAATTGCTAAATTGTCAACTGGTGATCCAGTGATCCACAAAACACTCCAACCTGAGCCTAGAGAACACAGACACCATCACCACCAAAACTCTCACACCTCAACACAGCCCATCTACACCAGAAAGTAACTCAAGGGTCGCCCTCTACACTATGGTCACACCTCAACACAGTCCATCTACACCAGACAGTAACTCAAGGGTCGCCCTCTACACTATGGTCACACCTCAACACAGTCCATCTACACCAGAGAGTAACTCAAGGGTCGCCCTCTACACTATGGTCACACCTCAACACAGTCCATCTACACCAGAGAGTAACTCAAGGGTCGCCCTCTACACTATGGTCACACCTCAACACAGTCCATCTACACCAGACAGTAGCTCAAGGGTCGCCCTCTACACTATGGTCACACCTCAACACAGTCCATCTACACCAGAGAGTAACTCAAGGGTCGCCCTCTACACTATGGTCACACCTCAACACAGTCCATCTACACCAGACAGTAACTCAAGGGTCGCCCTCTACACTATGGTCACACCTCAACACAGTCCATCTACACCAGACAGTAACTCAAGGGTCGCCCTCTACACTATGGTCACACCTCAACACAGTCCATCTACACCAGACAGTAACTCAAGGGTCGCCCTCTACAGTATGGTGTCTTCAGGCCACCAAGTTAAGACAGGTTAAATATCCCAAAAGGAATCCAGCGGGAAATAACAGTTGGGTTATAGAGACAACGTCTGGCTTACAGGGGCTACTGGGAGATTGGTGAACCCCGACAGAGAGAACACATCTTGTGCCAAACTGTCTCAGACAAGCTACTACTTAACTACCTCCTGCAATGTGCAACAACCAACTGTCTCAGACAAGCCACTACTTCACTACCTCCTGCAATGTGCAACAACCAACTGTCTCAGACAAGCTACTACTTCACTACCTCCTGCAATGTGCAACAACCAACTGTCTCAGACAAGCTACTACTTCACTACATCCTGCAATGGCAACACCAACTGTCTCAGACAAGCTACTACTCACTACCTCCTGCAATGTGCAACAACCAACTGTCTCAGACAAGCTACTACTTCACTACCTCCTGCAATGTGCAACAACCACTGTCTCAGACAAGCTACTACTTCACTATCCTGCAATGTGCAACAACCAACTGTCTCAGACAAGCCACTACTCACTACCTCCTGCAATGTGCACAACCAACCACCTTACAAGAGCTTTAAGAGTCACTGACTCTTGCATTAATCACTCTAATATTTATTATTTGAACCATTAATATTCAAGTGCAGGAGCCTGACAGCTGAGTGGACAGCGCTTCAGATTCGTAGTCCTGAGGTTCCGGGTTCGATCCCCGGTGGAGGTGGAAACAGAAATGGGCAAAGTTTCTTTCACCCTGATGCCCCTGTTACATAGCACTAAGTAGGTACCTGGGAGTTAGACAGCTGCTACGGGCTGCTTCCTGGGGGTGTGTAACAAAAATGTGGAACTGGTCGAGGACCGGGCCTCCTTTTGGAGGTCGGAAGATAGTAGAGGCCTTTTGGACAGGAGGAGGCCTCTTGTCTCCAATGTCCAGCAGCTGGAGACCCTCATGAACACTGTCCAGCAGCTGGAGACCCTCATAAACACTGTCCAGCAGCTGGAGACCCTCATGAACACTGTCCAGCAACTGGAGACCCTCATGAACACTGTCTAGCAGCTGGAGACCCTCATAAACACTGTCCAGCAGCTGGAGACCCTCATGAACACTGTCCAGCAACTGGAGACCCTCATGAACACTGTCCAGCAGCTGGAGACCCTCATAAACACTGTCCAGCAACTGGAGACCCTTATGAACACTGTCCAGCAGCTGGAGACCCTCATAAACACTGTCCAGCAGCTGGAGACCCTCATGAACACTGTCCAGCAGCTGGAGACCCTCATAAATACTGTCCAGCAGCTGGAGACTCTCATAAACACTGTCCAGCAACTGGAGACCCTCATAAACACTGTCCAGCAGCTGGAGACCCTCATAAACACTGTCCAGCAGCTGGAGACCCTCATGAACACTGTCCAGCAGCTGGAGACCCTCATAAATACTGTCCAGCAGCTGGAGACCCTCATAAATACTGTCCAGCAGCTGAGACCCTCATAAACACTGTCCAGCAGCTGGAGCCCTCATGAACACTGTCCAGCAGCTGGAGACCCTCATAAATACTGTCCAGCAGCTGGAGACCCTCATAAACACTGTCCAGCAGCTGGAGACCCTCATAAATACTGTCCAGCAGCTGGAGACCCTCATAAACACTGTCCAGCAGCTGGAGACCCTCATAAACACTGTCCAGCAGCTGGAGACCCTCATAAACACTGTCCAGCAGCTGGAGACCCTCATGAACACTGTCCAGCAGCTGGAGACCCTCATGAACACTGTCCAGCAGCTGGAGACCCTCATAAACACTGTCCAGCAGCTGGAGACCCTCATGAACACTGTCCAGCAGCTGGAGACCCTCATGAACACTGTCCAGCAGCTGGAGACCCTCATAAACACTGTCCAGCAGCTGGAGACCCTCATGAAACACTGTCCAGCAGCTGGAGACCCTCATAAACACTGTCCAGCAGCTGGAGACCCTCATAAATACTGTCCAGCAATAGCCCCCCCCCCACGATAGCAGCTTGACGATAAAATGCGACCTCAGCACACAGTATACATTTACTAAAAATCAATAAAATCTACCACTTACGGGCTATTCATGCCCGTGCCACCTCTGGCCTGCTTAATCTTCAACAATCAATGTAAATCCATCCTTCTGAAGATGTATTATTAAATACGAAAGTACTTAAGGAAATTTCTGTCTTAATCCTTCCTTCGTGGTCTGACACTCTCACCTTGTTCATCATGTGTAAATATTCTTCGTAATTTACACACACACACACACACACACACACGCACACGCACACGCACACACACACACACACGCACACACACACACACACACACACACACACACACACACACACACACACACACACACACACACACACACACACACACACACACACACACACACACATTTCTGAAGGCACATTTCCGTGCCAGATCCCCCAGCTCCCACTCACCCAGATCCCAAAGGTCCCCCCAGAGGAGAAGCAGAAGAGAGTAATTTTCAGGGTGATGTACTCGAACATAAATGGGATCACAAGCAAGGCAAGTGAACTAAGGGAAAGAGCACAAGAAGTGAGCCCAGATGTAATCGGACTCACTTAAACAAAACTCTCTGGAATCATAACAAATGCCGTGTTTCCCCAGGAGTACACAGTAATAAGGAAAGAGAGGGAAGGTAGGGGAGGAGGCGGAGTGGCCCTACTCATGAGAAAGGAATGGAGTTTTAAGGAGATGGCATCCCGGGCTGTGAGGGTTCAGAGACTACATAGCAGGCACCATGACAATGGGAGGACCAAAGATAGTAGTAGCAGTAATATATAACCCTCCACCAAATGACAGAAGACCTAGTCAAGAGTACGAAAACAACAACATGGCAGTTAACACTATAATTGAGAGGCCAGCCTCTGCTGCCTGTAGAAATAGATCCCACCTGCTCATCATGGGGGACTTCAATCACGGAAGGATTGACTGGGAGAACAAGGAACCGCATGGAGGCGAGGATACGTGGAGAGCCAAACTACTGGAGGTGGTGACTAGAAACTTTTTATCCCAGCATGTCGGAGAACCCACAAGGATGAGAGGAAATGACGAACCAGCGAGACTCGACCTAGTCTTCACTCTGAACGACTCCGACATAAGAGAAATCGGTTTTGAGGACCCAGTAGGAATGAGCGACCACAGTGTACTGACGTTTGAGTACCTGATTGAAGAAGGGTTATTGAACTCGAGGAGGGATACCGAAACCAAAAGGTTAGCATACCGAAAGGGAAACTATGAGGGGATAAGAAAATTCCTAACAGATATAACATGGGAAACAGAGCTTAGGGAAAGACGGCCCAAGATATGATGACTACATCACGCAGAAGTGCAAGGACGCAGCAAACAAGTTTGTCAAAGCCCAAAAGGAAAACAGTGAAGTGAAGATGAGAAACCCATGGTTTAATCAGAGATGTAGGCTAGCTAAGCAACAAAGTAAAAGGACATGGAGAAACTATAGGAATAACAGGACACTGGAGAGCAGAGAAAGATACCAGAATGCCAGGAATGAATATGTCAGGATGAGAAGAGAGGCAGAAAGACAATACGAAAATGGCATCGCAAGCAAGGCAAAAACTCAACCTAAATTGTTGCATAGCCACATCAGGAGAAAAAACAACAGTAAAGGAACAGGTTATGAAATTAAGGATAGGGGCAGAAGGATTCACTACAAATGACAAGGAAGTGTGTGAGGAACTGAATAAGAAATTCCAGGAGGTCTTCACCTTAGAGCAAGGAGAAATTCCAGAGATAAGAAAGGGAATAGCTAACCAGGAACCACTGAAGAGTTTGAGATTACCAGCGGGGAAGTAAGGAAGTGTTTACTAGAGTTGGATGTGACAAAGGCTATAGGACCAGATGGAATCTCCCTTGGATACTTAAGGAAGGAGCAGAAGAACTGTGCCTACCACTCTCCATAGTGTATAACAAATCACTGGCAACAGGGGAACTGCCAGATATTTGGAAAGCAGCTAACGTAGTTCCGATATACAAGAAAGGGGTAGACAGGAGGCACTGAAACTACAGGCCAGTGCCTAACCTGCATACCATGCAAGCTGATGGAGAAGATTGTGCGAAAAAAGTAGTGGAGCATCTGGAGCGAAGGAACTTTGTAACACAGCATCAA
>WNGS01081764.1:0-12500 GCA_020271785.1 Procambarus virginalis | reverse complement strand
ACGGATACAAGTCACTCCGTACATTGACAACATCGCACACTAAGATATTTACAACTTCGGACACCAGCTTTCGACGTTTCGCATATGTGTACGTGTTCCATATTAAAACGACAATATAATGCTATTAACAATTAAAATCTTCCACTTAACAGGCATATAGTTATTTAATGAAGTTTAGTGATGTAATAGACATAGTCCGGAGTCCGTAAGGACGCCGCCCGCCAGCGTAAACACAACACACCGGAATGCCCACAAACACGATACAACGCACAAAACACAACACTTCTGTTAGTTTTTGGATAAACTCCTTTTATATTTATTATGTGATAGTTATACTTGTATAAAATGATAAATATTACAGTTAAGCTCCTAATATTTAATATTAATCAATAAAAAAGAAGTCAGAAGCCACACGCCTGTCTGTACATGTCTTTTGTGTAAAAGTATTTTGGGCGTTCATGTACTTGTGCGCTAGCTGGCGTTCACAACTGTTCTCGCCTACAAGCATTAGAATTAAACAAACGAATTTATTTATTCATTTATATACAAGAAGACACATTTTCTCGAGAGAGAAATATATCTGACTATCAAGTATGTACCTTGCTTAGCAAAAGGAATTATTAAATTTGGGTTCAGTTTAACTACCACTCAATGGATGATTAATTGGGGCATAATAAAGGATAAATGAAAGATAGGGAAACAACATTAGAGAGATAAACTCGAGAGAGGTTTTCATGTTAACCCAAAATTATTTGAAGAGCAAGACGGACTGCGGGGTCAGGCAATTGGTCCCCATGCTATCGTGATGGGGATCAGCCATTTCACGTGTTAATGACTCTTGTATAGTTGTGTAGTTAGGGACAACAGGGTAAAGGGGTAATGGACATTGTAGGTTCATTGTTCTACCTGGGAATCCTCCACTGTTTTATATCTTATGTATGTACTCACCTAGTTGAGGTAGCGGGGGTTGAGCTCTGGCTCTTTGGTCCCGCTTCTCAACTGTCAATCAACTGATATACAGATTCCTAAGCCTACTGGGCTCTGTCATATCTACATTTGAAACTGTGTATGGAGTCAGCCTCCACCACATTACTGCCTAATGCATTCCATTTATTAACTACTCTGACACTGAAAAAGTTCTTTCTAATGTCTCTGTGGCTCATTTGGATACTCAGCTTCCACCTGTGTCCCATTGTGCGTGTACCACATGTGTTAAATAAATGTGTGTATGTATGTATGTATGTATGTATGTATGTATGTATGTATGTATGTATGTATGTATGTATGTATGTATGTATGTATGTATGTATGTATGTATGTATGTATGTATGTATTATGTATGTATGTATGTATGTATGTATGGTTGTATTTATGTATGTATGTATGTACTTTGCTCTAAAAAAACATTATCATTAACATATGTATGCATATATATATCTATGCAATATAGTCTGAAAATGAACATTGCAGAGTTCATTTTTCAACTTCCCCCGACAGAGAAGAAAAACATAAGAAATATTGAGAACATTCGTGTTAGAATCATTAAGCTCACCCTTTCGGTAATATTCCATATTTATATATGTATATATATATATATATATATATTATATATATATATTATATATATATATAGATATATATAATATATACTATATATATGTAGTATTCCCGATAATTGTAAGGAGAAAGGGAAGAGAAAGGGTGGGGGAAGAGAAAAATTAGAATACAGCAAGTTAAAAACAATTAACAAGCCGGAGCGCGGGTCAGGTCACTCGAGAATAGGATACGCACAAACCTGTATACCAAAACACAAGGGTGCTAATTGACTAGTTGTTGAAGGGGAGAGATGTGTGATGGGGAATGTTTGCGGAAGATGGAGAAGGGGTATTTAGAACGGTAAGTTAGAGAGGGGGGGCAACTAAGGTGCATCATTGAAAAGCAAATGAGCATCATTGCAGTAGCAGGAGCCACGCACATCTTTAGCCTGCGTTGTTGAGACATTGTCAATTAAGCGGTGTCCAATAACAGTATCTTCGGTATTTAAACAATACCTTTAAAAATACTGGAAATATTGAAAGATATTAATCCAGATATTAATCCCCTTGTGTGCACAGCTTCAAGCTCAACAAGTGGCAATATAAAATAGAGAACAGGCGATTGATTTTTGCTCATAGTGTAATAAACCCCATTGCCCACCCACCCGCTGAAGCCGTAAATGCCAAGACATTACTTCCGTTTAAAATTAAGCCGGAAAAATCCTCAGGTACGTGGAGGATGAGAGGCCTTTGAGCAACCGCCGACTTCCTGCCCCGTCGAGACCATCTGTGGTCGCCCTCAGTCAAATTCATGTAAAACATGTATTGTGTGGTATTAAATATTTTGATTTATTATTGCAGGATTTAGCTGTTAGCTCTTGGACCCCGCCTTTCTAAGCATTGGTTTCTAACGTACCGGCTCTCGACCTCTTTTCCTCCATCATTCTAAACAACATATATTTTTATTTAACACACACACACACACACACACACACACACACACACACCACAACACACACACACACACACACACACACACAACACACACACCCACACACACACACACCCAAGTAACATTGACCATAGAACAACTTCCTACACTTGTGGGGAGTGAGGGTGAAATTGGATACAAGAAAGTGAGCTTCAAGGTAATGTACTCAAACATTGATGGGATTACCAATAAAGCAAGTGAACTGGCTGAAAGGGTGCAAGAAGAAAACCCTGATGTAGTAGGACTAACAGAAACAAAATTGTCAGGAGTCATAACAGATGCTGTGTTTCCAAAGGACTACTATATAGTAAGGAAAGAGAGGGAGGGGAGAGGAGGCGGAGGAGTGGCCCTGCTGATAAGGAAGGACTGGAGTTTTGATGAGATGGAAATTCCGGGCTGTGACGGATTCAGAGATTACATAACAGGAACTATAACAATGGGTGGACCTAAGATAATAGTGGCAGTCATGTACAACCCTCCCCTAAATGACAGAAGACCAAGACAGGAGTTTGATAGGAACAACATGGCAACCATTAATATAATAGAGAGAGCAGCTTCAGTTGCCTGCAGGAATGGCTCCAGACTCTTAATCATGGGCGATTTCAACCATGGAAAGATAGACTGGGAGAATGGGGACCCACATGGTGGTGCAGATACGTGGAGAGCTAAACTCTTGGAAGTGGCAACAAGGAATTTTCTGAGCCAGCATGTCAAGGAACCCACAAGAGTGAGAGGCAATGATGAACCAGCTAGACTCGACTTGATATTCACCCTGAATGAGTCAGAAATAAGGGAAGTCAAAGTGGAAGCCCCCATAGGAATGAGTGACCACAGTGTACTGACCTTTGAGTACTTGGTGGAGGTAGGGATAACCTATCCAAGGATGGGAGTGGAGGGAAAAAGACTGAATTACCGAAGAGGAAAATATGAAGAGATGAGGAGCTTCCTCAGAGGAATACCATGGGAAACAGAACTTAGAGACAAGAATGTGCAGGTCATGATGGATTTTGTCACCCAGAAGTGCCAGGAAGCTGCAGACAGGTTTATCCCTGTCCAAAAGGAGAAAAACGAAAAACAACAGAAAAACCCATGGTTCAACCAGGAATGCAAGGTAGCGAAGCAACTGAGTAAAAGAACATGGAGAAATTACAGAAATAACAGAACACCAGAGAGCAGGAGAGATACCAGAGGGCCAGAAATGAGTACCTCAGAGTGAGGAGAGAAGCAGAGAGACAGTTTGAAAATGACATCGCGAGTAAAGCCAAGACCCAACCAAAGCTGCTCCACAGCCACATCAGGAGGAAAACAGCAGTGAAAGAACAAGTGATGAAGCTGCGAAAAGCGGAGAACAGATACACAGAGAATGACAAGGAGGTGTGTGAAGAACTCAACAAGAGATTCCAGGAGGTCTTCACAATAGAACAAGGAGAAGCCCCTGCACTAAATGAGGAGGTGGCAAACCAAGCAACCTTGGAGGAATTTGACCTCACCAGTGATGAGGTCAAAAGGTGTCTGCTGGAGCTGGATGTGACAAAGGCTGTTGGGCCTGACAGAATCTCACCATGGATACTAAAGGAAGGTGCAGAAGCACTAAGTGTGCCACTCTCTATGGTGTATAACAGGTCACTGGAAACAGGAGACTTACCAGAAAGTTGGAAGACAGCTAACGTGGTCCCAATATACAAAAAGGGTGACAGGCAAGAGGCACTGAATTACAGGCCAGTTTCCTTAACTTGTATACCATGCAAGGTAATGGAGAAGATCGTGAGGAAAAGGCTCGTAGAGCATCTAGAGGGAAATAACTTTGTAACGCACCACCAACATGGGTTCAGGGATGGTAAATCGTGCCTCACAGGTTTAATAGAATTTTATGACCAAGCAACAAAAATTAGGCAGGAAAGAGAAGGGTGGGCCGACTGCATTTTCCTGGATTGCCAAAAAGCCTTTGACACAGTACCGCACAAAAGGCTGTTAAAAAAGTTGGAGCAACAGGCAGGAGTAAAAGGGAAGGTGCTCCAGTGGATAAGGGAGTACTTAAGCAACAGGAAACAGCGAGTAACGGTGAGGGGGGAGACATCAGAGTGGCGAGATGTCACCAGCGGAGTCCCACAGGGCTCAGTACTTGGACCCATCCTGTTTCTAATATATGTGAACGATCTTCCGGAGGGTATAGACTCATTCCTCTCAATGTTTGCTGATGATGCAAAAATTATGAGAAGAATCAAGACGGATGAAGATAGACAGAGACTACAGGATGACCTGGATAAACTGGAGGAATGGTCTAGAAAATGGCTGCTAAAGTTCAACTCGGGAAAGTGTAAGGTGATGAAATTAGGAGAAGGGAGCAGGAGGCTGAACACAAGGTATCATTTGGGAGGGGAAATCCTGCAAGAGTCAAATAGAGAGAAAGATCTGGGGGTTGATATCACACCGAACCTGTCCCCAGAAGCCCACATCAAAAGAATATCATCAGCGGCATATGCTAGACTGGCCAACATAAGAACTGCCTTTAGAAATTTGTGTAAGGAATCTTTCAGAACCCTGTATACCACTTATGTAAGACCAATCCTGGAGTATGCAGCTCCAGCCTGGAGTCCATACCTAGTTAAACACAAGACAAAGTTAGAGAAGATTCAGCGGTATGCCACCAGGCTCGTCCCGGAACTGAGAGGATTGAGCTACGAGGAAAGGCTAAAGGAGCTGAACCTCACATCCCTGGAAAACAGAAGAGTAAGGGGAGACATGATAACCACCTACAAAATTCTCAGGGGAATTGACAGGGCGGACAAAGACAAACTCTTCACCACGGGTGGGACACGAACAAGGGGACACAGGTGGAAACTTAGTACCCAGATGAGCCACAGAGACGTTAGAAAGAATTTTTTCAGTGTCAGAGTAGTTAATAAATGGAATGCATTAGGCAGTGATGTGGTGGAGGCTGACTCCATACACAGTTTCAAGTGTAGATATGATAGAGCCCAGTAGGCTCAGGAATCTGTACACCTGTTGATTGACAGTTGAGAGGCGGGACCAAAGAGCCAAAGCTCAACCCCCGCAAGCACAATTAGGTGAGTACAATTAGGTGAGTACACACACACACACACACACACACACACACACACACACACACAGCCCCAGGATGCAGCCTGTAGCAGCTTTCTAACTTCCAAGTTCCTATTTACTGCAAGGTGAATAGGAGCATTAGTGTGTGTATGTTTGTGTGTGTGTGTGTACGTGTATTCACCTATTTGTGCTTGCGGGGGTTGAGCTTTGGCTCTTTGGTCCCGCCTCTCAACTGTCAATCAACTGGTGTACAGATTCCTGAGCCTACTGGGCTCTATCATATCTACATTTGAAACTGTGTATGGAGTCAGCCTCCACCACATCACTGCCTAATGCATTTCATCTGTTAACTACTCTGACACTGAAAAAGTTCTTTCTAACGTCCAAGTGGCTCATTTGGGTACTAAGTTTCCACCTGTGTCCCCTTGTTCGCGTACAACCCGTGATAAACAGTTTATCTTTAAGTACCCTATCATTTGCTCTGAGAATTTTGTAGGTAGTGATCATGTCTCCCCTTACTCTTCTGTCTTCCAGTGTCGTGAGGTGCATTTCCCGCAGCCTGTCCTCGTAACTCATACCTCTTAGATCTGGAACTAGCCAAGTGGCATACCACAGAATGTTTTCAATCTTCGTCTTGAGCTTGACAAGGTGTGTACTCACCTAATTGTGCTTGCGGGGCTTGAGCTCTGGCTCTTTGGTCCCGTCTCTCAACCGTCAATCAACAGGTGTACAGGTTCCTGAGCCTAATGGGCTCTATCATATCTACACTTGAAACTGTGCATGGAGTCAGCCTCCACCACATTACTTCCTAATGCATTTCATTTGACAACCACTCTGACACTAAAAAAGTTCTTTCTAATATCTCTGTGGCTCATTTGGGCACTCAGTTTCCACCTGTGTCCCCTTGTGTTAAATAGCCTGTCTTTACCGTGTCGATTCCCTTGAGAATCTTGAATGTGGTGATCATGTCCCCCCTAACTCTTCTGTCTTCCAATGAAGTGAGGTTTAATTCCCGTAGTCTCTCCTCGTAGCTCATATCAATACTTGCTTGGTTATGCTCATTTAATTAATTATCACACGCTGTTTTCCTTCTATGGGCAGATTCGATTGTGTTTTGTACCCTGTATAATGTTTAAGATCCTCATTTTTTGCCGTATCTGAGTACCAGGAATTTATCACCGTTAAACATCATGTTATTTTCTGCTGCCCAATCGAAAACTTTGTTAATATCTGTTTGTAGTTTATCAATGTCTTCAGCAGAGGTAATTTTCATGCTCATTTTTGTATCATCTGCAAAGGATGACACGAAGCTGTGACTTGTGTTTTTGTCTATATCTGATATGAGAATAAGGAACAGTAGTGGTGCAAGGACTGTACCTTGAGGAGCTTTTAACTGCGCTCGGACTCGATTTTACTTGATTGACTGTTACTCTTTGTGTTCTGTTCGACAGGAAATTGAGTATCCAGCATCCTACTTTACCAGTTATACCCATTGACCTCATTTTGTGTGCAATCACTCCATGGTCACATTTGTCGAATGCCTTTGCAAAATCTGTGTATACGACATCTGCATTATGTTTTTCCTCTAATGCCTCAGTGATTTTGTCATAGTGGTCAAGTAGCTGTGAGAGGCAAAATCTTCCTGCTGTAAATCCATGTTGGCCTGGATTGTGGAGGTCATTGGTTTCCATGAATCTAGTGACCTAACTGTGTGTGTGTGTGTCAGAGAGAGAGAGAGAGAGAGAGAGAGAGAGAGAGAGAGAGAGAGAGAGAGAGAGAGAGAGAGAGAGAGAGAGAGAGAGAGAGAGAGAGAGAGAGAGAGAGAGAGAGAGAGAGAGAGAGAGAGAGAGAGAGAGAGAGAGAGAGAGAGAGAGAGAGGGGGGGGGAAGGTTCATCTTAACAGACCAAGAGAATTGGTAGCATTTAGTTTAGCGACCTGACAATTTGCTTAGAAAGTTTTAAATGTATGAAGACTAACTAATATATACCTACATTATATATATAAGTTTTGTGATGTACACGTTTTCTTGAGAGTGTGGGTTTAAATCAAATAATTGGCAACGCGATTGAAAAATACACTATAGTATTATTTCACACCTTACAATCAGATGGAGTTGGTGGACCTGGTCAGTGTCTGCTGACCTCACATGGTTCAGTTGTTGGTCGACCTGGGCGGTGTAGACATACTACTGCTCTTGCTTGTCACGCATTACAAGTTTCCCAGAGTTTTGTAACAAACTTTCCTAATTTCCTGTGACGTTTTGTGCAACAATATTGAAAAATGGCATACGCTGTGCACGATGAATGTGCACTTTACGTTGGTGAAGTGGAAGACACAAATGAAGTGGAAGACGAAGATAAAGTGAAAGACGGAAATGTGGAAGGCAACATTTTAGAACAATGTGTATGTTCTGGATGCCACAAGGAGGTGAGATCGTCAGATCATGCAATTCTGTGTGCAATATGCCAACAATGGAGGCATAGACAATGTGGTACTGGAGTTTCTAGTGAAAAATACCATCGTTTACGTGAATCAAAATTAGAGGAAACAAATTTCCTCTGGTGCTGTCCTGATTGCTCTACACTTACATTGTATGAAGATGAGAACACGACCAGAGAGATAAATTTAGCAGAAGAAGTAACAAGTAAGTACGAAGCATCCTTCACGGTAGACCTTCCGATAGAGAATGTCGCTGTTGTCCAGGACACGTCTATCCGAGACGAATTAATACCATCAACTCTGTCACAAGACGCCCCTCTTACCTGGGAGATAATTCCAACAGGCACGAGGCGTGGGAAACCAAGACTACATAATAGTCACGGATATACATATACTATACGCAAGGAAACGGATTTAGCGACTTACTGGTGGTGCAGTATTCGACAGAAGAGCAACCGTTGCTTTGCCACAGTCATCCAATATGGAAAGGATTTCAAGCAAGGAGCCAATTGTCACAATCATTTGGGTGATCCAGGTGCTCTAGCAACGACCAAGGTTACTGTAGCTGCCAAGGAGCGCTGCAAAGCAAATCCCTTAATTTCAGCAGCATCTGTGGTAGAGGAAGAGCTCATGAGTTTCAAGGAGACCCATATCAATGCCCACCAACTTCCAAATCCAGCATACATCGTCAGGACAGCAAACCGAATTCGCCAGGCTTCCCGGCCTCAACATCCTCAGGCATTGGACTTCAGCCTGGTGACAGAAACCATCCCTGCTGGCTTCCTAAAAAAAGACATTACAATATATGACAAGCTAGACGGTGACGTGTGTGCCAGACATATCATATTGGCCACGGACAGTCATCTGCGCCTACTCAAGGATGCCAAGGTCTGGTATATAGACGGCACCTTTAAAGTGGTCAGGAGACCCTTCACTCAGCTACTATCAATTCACGCCTTCCTCCGCTCAGGGATCACTTAAAACAAGTCCCCCTAATGTTCGCCTTAATGACCGGTAAATCTAAAGGCGACTATACCATGCGGTAAGCACGTTATTGTAACTTCCTTAGTTATCATATAATAATAATATTAATAATAATAATAATAATAACAATAATAATAATTAAGGGCGAAGAAAAGACCCAATACATGTGTGTGTGTGTGTGTGTGTGTGTGTGTGTGTGTGTGTGTGTGTGTGTGTGTGTGTGTGTGTGTGTGTGTGTGTGTGTGTGTGTGTGTACTCACCTAGTTGTACTCACCTAGTTGTGCTTGCGGGGGTTGAGCTCTGGCTCTTTGGTCCCGCCTCTCAACCGTCAATCAACAGGTGTACAGTTTCCTGAGCCTATTGGGCTCTATCATATCTACACTTGAAACTGTGTATGGAGTCAGCCTCCACCACATCGCTTCCTAATGCATTCCATTTGTCAACCACTCTGACACTAAAAAAGTTCTTTCTAATATCTCTGTGGCTCATTTGGGCACTCAGTTTCCACCTGTGTCCCCTAGTGCGTGTGCCCCTTGTGTTAAACAGCCTGTCTTTATCAACCCTGTCGATTCCCCTGAGAATCTTGAATGTGGTGATCATGTCCCCCCTAACTCTTCTGTCTTCCAACGAAGTGAGGTTTAATTCCTGCAGTCGCTCCTCGTAGCTCATACCTCTCAGCTCGGGTACTAGTCTGGTGGCAAACCTTTGAACCTTTTCCAGTTTAGTCTTATGCTTGACTAGATAGGGACTCCATGCTGGAGCCGCATACTCCAGGATTGGTCTGACATATGTGGTATATAATGTTCTGAAAGATTCCTTACACAAGTTTCTAAAGGCCGTTCTTATGTTAGCCAACCTGGCATATGCTGCTGATGTTATCCTCTTGATATGAGCTTCAGGGGACAGGTCTGGCGTGATATCAACCCCCAGGTCTTTCTCTCTCTCTGACTCTTGAAGTATTTCATCTCCCAAATGATACCTTGTATCTGGTCTCCTGCTTCCTACCCCTATCTTCATTACATTACATTTGCTTGGGTTAAACTCTAACAGCCATTTGTTCGACCATTCCTGCAGCTTGTCCAGGTCTTCTTGAAGTCTCAAGCTGTCCTCCTCTGTCTTAATCCTTCTCATAATTTTGGCGTCGTCAGCAAACATTGAGAGGAATGAGTCTATACCCTCTGGGAGATCATTTACGTATATCAGAAACAGGATAGGTCCAAGTACAGAGCCCTGTGGGACTCCACTGGTGACTTCACGCCAGTCTGAGGTCTCACCCCTCACTGTAACTCTCTGCTTCCTATTGCTTAGGTACTCCCTTATCCACTGGAGCGCCCTACCTGTTACTCCTGCCTGTTTCTCCAGCTTATGCATCAACCTTTTATGGGGTACTGTGTCAAAGGCTTTCCGACAGTCCAAAAAAATGCAGTCCGCCCACCCTTCTCTTTCTTGCTTAATTCTTGTCACCTGATCGTAGAATTCTATCAAGCCTGTAAGGCAAGATTTACCCTCCCTGAACCCATGTTGATGGGTTGTCACGAAGTCTCTTCTCTCCAGATGTGTTACTAGGTTTTTTCTCACAATCTTCTCCATCACCTTGCATGGTATACAAGTTAAGGACACTGGCCTGTAGTTCAGTGCCTCTTGTCTGTCACCCTTTTTGTATATTGGTACTACATTAGCAGTCTTCCATATTTCTGGTAGGTCCCCCGTTTCCAGTGACTTACTATACACTATGGAGAGTGGTAAGCAAAGTGCTCCTGCACACTCTTTCAATACCCATGGCGAGATTCCATCCGGCCCAACAGCTTTTCTCACATCCAGCTCCAATAGGTGCTTTTTGACCTCATCTCTTGTAATTTCGAACCTATCCAAGGTCACCTGGTTTGCTGCCACCTCTCCCAGCGCCGTGATATCTCCCTGTTCTATTGTAAAGACCTCCTGGAACCTTTTGTTGA
The DNA here is from genome assembly GCA_020271785.1 of Procambarus virginalis. Lineage (NCBI taxonomy): Eukaryota > Metazoa > Arthropoda > Malacostraca > Decapoda > Cambaridae > Procambarus > Procambarus virginalis. The sequence continues at coordinate 1,532 of WNGS01081764.1, read as the reverse complement.
GTTCTTCACACACCTCTTTGTCATTCTCTGTGTACCTGTCCTCGCCCACCCTAAGTTTAATCACCTGTTCCTTCACTGTTGTCTTCCTCCTGATGTGACTGTGTAGTAGCTTTGGTTCAGTCTTGGCTTTGTTAGCTATATCATTTTCATACCTTTTCTCAGCTGCTCTTCTCACACTGACATACTCGTTCCTGGTTCTCTGGTATCTCTCTCTACTTTCTGGTGTTCTGTTATTACGGAAGTTCCTCCATGCCCTTTTGTTCAGCTCCTTTGCTTTCATACATTCCCTATTAAACCACGGATTCTTCCTTTGCTTCTCTGTTTTTTCCTGTTGGGCTGGGACAAACCTGCTTACAGCCTCCTGACATTTTTGGGTGACATAGTCCATCATGTCTTGTACGGACTTGGTTCCGAGTTCTGTGTCCCAATGTATATCCCATAGGAATTTATTCATCTCCTCATAGTTTCCCTTTCGGTACGCCAGCCCTTTGGTTCCCAGTTCTTTTTTGGGGGTGATAATTCCTAGCTCAACCAGGTACTCAAAGCTCAATACACTATGATCACTCATTCCCAAGGGGGCTTCCAACTTAACTTCCCTTATATCCGACTCATTTAGGGTAAATATCAAATCAAGCAAGGCTGGTTCATCCCCTTCTCTCATTCTTGTCGGTCTTGTGTGTGTGTGTGGTGTGTGTGTGTGTGTGTGTGTGTGTGGTGTGTGTGTGTGTGTGTGTGTGTGTGTGTGTGTGTGTGTGTGTTGTGTGTGTTGTGTGTTATTAAACCCAATTTTGGGACGAACTGTCAATATCCAGTTGCTGTTAAACAACATTCTGAACAAAGTTTGCAAGTGCTTACATTTATATGTTTGGCAATTTCATTCAATTTCTTTCTTTATTATGCACCCCATACCCATCCCGTGGGCGGTGGTGTAAAGGATACAGAGGCACATAATCGGTTCAGGAACTGAACCCTCTAGTTCGTTTAGCTAAGCAAATAACAATGTTTGACGCTAGTTACAAAATTATCAATGTTGTATACACATGTACACACCCTCATACATACATGTACATATATATATACATATACACATATACATACACATACATATCTAATCACCCACACAATACACACATCAAGAATCTTTGTCTCACAAGTGACACAAAGAGGTGTCACAAGTGACACTATCTAGACTGGCTCACAAACATCCACTATACAAGGCACTTTACATCTATAGTGGGTCATCCACAGTTACTAGTCTGGCTGCACACCCACCCAACTGGGCGGCAGTCTATTACAGTCATGGCATGCATTACACGCAGTAAGCAATTATTGGATACTTCGCTAAAATATCGGGCAGCACATCATTATGAAATAAGTACCTTATCACCATTTCTTGGACAACATATTGATGGTGTTATTCTCTACAATTCCGCATATTGTGTTGCAGAGGGCTCACTTGGCGTCACCATCCTACTTAGATAATAATATAATAATAATATATTATTTGGATTGTGTGCGGGGACAGGCAGCCA
>WNGS01081763.1:0-18473 GCA_020271785.1 Procambarus virginalis | reverse complement strand
ATTCCACAGGTGATCACGAGCCCGTGTATACGAGACAGTGGAGGCTCCCGAACAGGCTAAGAAAACTATCAGAGATGAGTGTCAGAAGATGTTAAGACAGGGAGTTATAGAACCGAGTACTTCACCATGGTTGTCTCCGGTGGTGCTGGTGCGCAAACCAGATGGTAGTTACCGGTTTTGTGTCGATTATCGGAAAGTTAATGAAATTACAAAGGGAGACGTGTACCCCTTACCTCGGATTCAGGAGATTATAGATCAGTTCGCGGCAGCCAAGTATTTCTCGACTCTGGATGCTAAGTCAGCATATTGGGCCATTCCGGTTGCAGTTAGGGACCGTGAGAAAACAGCGTTCTCTGATGGGGTTCACCAGTTTCAGTTTAAGCGCATGCCTTTTGGGCTCAAGACAGCCCCTTCTTCATTTCAGAGGGCTATTAACTTCATCCTCAGTCCTGTGTTAGGTAGACATTCATTAGCATACCTGGATGACGTGGTTATTTACTCCAGGTCGTTTGATGAACACCTTCGGGACTTGACTGAGACACTTTCATTGTTAGACAAGGCAGGTTTCAAATTAAATATTAACAAGTGCACCCTGGCATCTCAGAAATTCAAGTTTCTGGGGTTCCAGGTGAGCACAGATGGCATCCGCCCTGACCCAGACTCATGCCGCGCCATTGCTGAGATGCCTAGGCCTAGGTCAGCAAGGGATGTGCGCCGGTTTCTGGGAGCAGCCGGATACTTCCGCCGCCATATTGAGGGGTTTGCAAGTATACAGCGCCTTTAACTGACCTTGTAAAGAAGAATGCTAAATTTATGTGGACATTAGAACATGATGAGGCTTATACTAAACTCAAAAGTCAATTAATTACCGCCCCAGTATTAGCTGTGCCTGACTTTGATAAGGAGTGGGAGGTGCATACAGACGCTAGTGGTGTTGCCATAGGAGGGTGCTTAATGCAGCGTGATTCAGAGAACCATCCTCACCCTGTGGCGTATTTCAGTAGAAAAGTGAAGGGACCTGAAGTTAGATACTCAGCAACAGACAAGGAAGCACTTGCTGTGGTTGAAAGTGTTCGTTATTTTGAGCCTTACCTATTCCAACGTCATTTTGTTATTTTCACAGATCACAGAGCTCTCACTTATATATTTAAAAAGAAAACAAAGTGTCCCCGGATGTCTCGTTGGTCTCATGAGCTGTCAGCTCACTCGTTTCAGATCCTGTATAAGCCTGGTCCATCTCACGTTGTGCCAGACACCTTGAGTAGGAACATCGCGTCAGTTAACGTAAATGTCAACATTGAAACTATTGCAAGTGATAAAATGAGAGAATTTCAAATGGGAGAACAGCGATGGAAGGAAATAATTGAATATTTGGAGGGTGGTAAATACCCTATGAAGAAAGGTAACTTTCCCCTGCAACATTTTGACCTGCAGAAGGGTGTCCTATACTATGTTAACGACATGAAAGATCGTGCGGTTTATCAGTTAGTCATCCCCGACGCGTTAAGATCATCGGCCGTGAAACTCGCGCATGCATCTAAGATCGCTGGTCACCCTGGGGTCTTTAAGACCTATATGAGAGCAAAAACTTTATTCTATTTTCCTGGGATGTTATCTTATATAACTAAGTTTGTTAAATCTTGTGCCAACTGCCAACGACGAAAAGGTACCCCTAAGGTACAAGCGCCACTACAAGAGTTCCCTGAAATTTTTGAGCCTTTAGATCGTGTGGGAGCAGATTTGATTGATTTACATAGTAGTCATTCGGGTAATCGCTACGTGTTGGTTCTAGTGGACCATCTGTCCCGGTTCACTACCTTGGTTGCTCTTCCTCGTAAGGACGCGCAGACTGTTGCAGACGCTTTCTTAAGTAAATTTGTCACTGTGTTTGGACCACCTAAAGTATTAGTATCTGACAGAGGTCAAGAGTTCGTTGGTAACACTTTTAAAGAAGTTTGTAAAATTTTAGAAACTACAACAGCCCTCACGACTGCTTACCATCCGCAAGCAAACGGTATGACTGAAAGAACCAATCGTACAATCAAGGATATGCTAGCAATTCTTGCAGAGAAAGATGCTGCCACCTGGGATGAACAACTCCCCTATGTTCAACTAGCCTTGAACACTGCCATTCATCAGTCAATTAACACTCAACCACTGCTGCTTTTCACGGGGCGCTCATGTAATTTCCCATCAGGTCTGCTTAACAGACACGAGATTGTGTACGGTGAGGATTATCCTTCAGAAATCCTCTCTAAAATGCGAAATGCTTGGAGGATTGCCGCTGAGGCTTCTAAGACTGCGAGGAGCCGGTATGCGCACTATTATGATAAGAAGGTTCAACCGTTGACACTTAGAGAGGGAAGCTTGGTTATGAGGTTAAATGAAAAGGCACCTGCCAATCAAAGTAGGAAGCTAGCACCTAGATGGCGTGGACCATACAGAGTAATTAAGAAGCTTGGACCAGTTAATTTTCTGATCAGGGGAATTTTTGATGACCAGGGTGACACAACTATTCATGTCAACAAATTAAAGTGTTACGTTGCCAGGGAGGAACTGGAACTGCCTTCAGCGATTCCCATTCCTGACCCTTCTGAGTTGACTGACCCAGCTGGGATTGCCCAGGAAGGAGAGGAGGACCTTCTGTCAACTCTCATTGGTACCCAGGGTCAGCCTTGTCACCCTATGTTAACGAGGTCACGGGCGAGGCAGGGAGAGTTTTAGTAAGTTGTCTTGCCCCTTAGCAGTTTTTATCAGAGTTCTTAAACTGGCAATTGTTTTGAGATTTTGTCATGGAATGTATTCAGAGTTCATGCCTTACCTACTCTTGGGCTGTACCCTGTCACCAAAGCCCAGGGGAGAGTCCTTGTTTCCGCCAGTCGGAGTGTTAATCTGTCTTCCCCAGGTCTGCTTGTCCACACCGCTCTGTCCCCGGTACCTGCTACTCGTGAACCAACATTGAGGCCAGAGGGGTCACCCCTCTGGTACAGTGGAGAGGGGGTTACGTTACACCCCACCCCCTCCCAACAATCCCAGTAACCCCCACACGGTTACCTGGGAGGGTGATAGTTACACCATTCACCCAGCCGACACCTCTCACCACACGAGGTTGTCCAAGCCAGAGTTCAAGCCAGCAGAGCACAGCTGTCCAGATGTCAACGTACCATGGTGGGCTCCAGTCTTGCAGTTCATCATCAGAAGCACCCACCTGCCTGCTGCGACACACCGTGCAGGCACACCGGAAGTGGAGGCGCGAGGTCAACAAGCGGGTATGCCGGCAGCAGTCACCTATCAGTTCCCCTCGTCCTTGGGGATGCCACATCACTGACTCCACCAAGATGCGCAACGAGGCGGTCACATTCCAACAGCACCTCCCTACTGAGTGTGTTTGACTCGCCAATAGGGGTGCACGTTTCGCACCATCGGCCCAAGGTCAGGCACATTAGGGCATGCGCGATAAGGCGTACCGGCTCAGTAGAATGTGACACAAGCAACGCCTGTACAGTGATGGGCCCCAGGAGCTGAAGTCGGGATCCACCTGGCCTGCCGCCACGCCACCCACGCCTCAAAACCTGCACCTGCTTACTTCTGTTGCAAGACTTCGTTGACGTCACACTCTCTGCCCTGCTGTCACGACTCCTGCTCTGTAGCTGCTGTCACTCATCATCGACCTTCAGCTTCAAGCAACTGGATGTGAGATGTGCTTCCATACATCTCTCCCAACACCGTTCACCTGTGACCGGCCACGTCCCCGGCCGCGGTCACTCGCCGCTGCTCTTCACGCCACCACCTTCGAGCAGTTGGGCAGCTGGACGAGGAGTCTGTCACCAGTAGACTCGCTCCGTCACCAGACGTACCCCAGAGCTGTTGCAAGAAGATCTCAGGGTATATGCAGGCATCATCGACGGGCAGACGCTGGACCTTCAACAGATCTCCAACATCAGATCTCCAACATCAGATCTCCAACATCAGATCTCCAACATCAGATCTCCAACTCCAACATCAGATCTCCAACATCAGATCTCCAACATCAGATCTCCAACATCAGATCTCAACATCAGATCTCCAACATCAGATCTCCAACATCATCTCCAACATCAGATCTCCAACATCAGATCTCCAACATCATCTCCAACATCAGGTCTCCAACATCAGGCCACCACGCGAGAGTATAATGGAGGCACGATAGAAAACGCGTATATCAACATGAACATTGATGTGTCAAGATCTACGAATGATGGTTCAGAGAAATGACTCTATTATTAACGGTGTCAAATAGTTTGTCGAATCAGTTGGAAAAGTGTTACATTTATGTGGATGTAAAAGAAACTAGACCTAGAAAAGTGGTCCTAGACAGTGATCTTAGCTGGATGACTTGGGTCTCTAGCACTAACTTTATCGTGAAATTTATTATTATTTTATTTCATGTATGTGTCTATGTAATAAGTTGTCCTGGTGATGAGTGTCCAGGTTCCCTGTTTGGTACCAGTGTATGGGTACATATTTTTTTTTATTATTTGCATGCCTTTATGTTTCAATAAAATGTTGTAATGTTAAGAAATGTTTCTGTTGTGGTAAGAGGTAGTCTTACTTTCAGTGTGTGCAGGGTGCATGGAGATTGACCCTGGCACTGTTGTCTTGTGCGGTATTGGATTGGCCGACAAGTGTTCTGTAACGTACGGTTCTGTTGCAGAGTTTTGATGTCAGTTGTTTTTGTAACCATGTTTTATAACTTGTATAACTCATAGGTTTGGCTGTGGGTCATGAGGTACCCAGCAGAGGTTTAGGGTATAATGTTACCTGTTATTTTTTTAATTACTTCATTTTTTTATGTTAGAATAGGAATGTTACATATATTTTCATGTTGTTGATCATTTTATTTGTGTATGTTTTGTTCTTCAGATCTTCTGAGGAAGGCTTGCTAGCCTGCCTAGTGTGCAGGCAGGATGTGTCATTGGATCATAGTATTCCGTATTTGTCATGTATTACTTGTATTTTTAACGTTATATGATTTTTAGTTCTAAGTTTCCTGTTCCATTTGGGATATTTTTTTTATTATTTTTTTTATATATCATGCTAGTTTTAAGGCGATTTTTGTTTGGGTCTTCCAGCCTTCAGGGGAAGCCTTGCTGGACTGCCTTGAGTGCAGTCGGGATTTGTCTTTTTTTATATACTTTTGTCATATTATGATCTTCGCAATTGTTTCATGTGTGAGGGTGTCATTGCTGGTACTTTGCCAGGATTTTTTTTGTACTTTTGTTTCTTCCATTTTACATTTATGTATTGTTCTTACTGAAGTGTTACTGTATAATGTACTTTGCATCATGTTAATTTAGTTAGTTTACTTTTATCAAAATGTCACTGGCAATTTTTTTTATTTTTCTCTTTTAGGGTTAAGTTGTGGTATTTGGGATGAGTTAGGATAAGACAAAATTGTGCTTAATTTCATACACACGATTTTGTCTTAACTCCGGGGAAAGGGAGCTGTAACACCCATGACCCCCCCCCCCTAGAGTTCTCAACCAGGGAAGTCTGCTCCAAGAGGTCAGCCCAGATGCCCTCCGGTTTTCTTGTATGTTGATTAAAAATTCCTGGGTTAGTCTTATTCAGCACAAGTTTCAAGTATGTAATAATTCATGATACTCTTGTCAAGAGGGTAAGGGAGTAGACCCAGATCCTCATGTGTAAACATGCTTGGATTTCCCCCTTTTAACCAGGTCGAAGGTCAGCCATACACGTAATTAATAAGTCCTCTCTTGAAACAGTTTATGGTTTATGTCAAACAAGTTTAATGATAAATTCTTGAGTGTTTGTACACGTGTGGCCGCCCTCTTATTTCTTGGTGTAGGTTTCACAATAAATCTTCCCCCCCCCCTTTTGTAATGGTGTATATAGGGGCCTGTAGAGCCAGGGGAGAGAGAGAGTACGGTGCTCCCGGATCGAGGCCGGGTCTGTGACGATCTCCCACAGGCCTGGAGAGACAGAGGGCTTGTTTTAAGGTAATGTGTGTGATCTCTGTAATTTTGTTCCATGTCTAAATTTCTTAACTTGTTGCCAGTGTTAGAGTAGGAATTATCGTGGTGTTAGTATAATTTGGTATCTCAATAAACTCATGTTAAATTTCCCGTCTGTGTCAATTGTTGAATCCTCTTAGAATCTTTTGATATCGTGGCTGACAACCGTCTCATATTTAATGACAGTTATAGAAAGTACTCTCCAAGCCAAGCAATGTTTCTTGCCTCGTTGCTTGATTAGTCTCAGTGGTCAAAGGCAGGATGGTGGCAGCGTATTTAATCCTGTGTAGCATTTCCTTGTTGACAGTGTACCTTGATCCGGTGTAACCATCATATGTCAGCTCATATTACAAGTGTTCAATAACAGTGTTACCAAGTGCAACTGATAGGAAGTGTTACTCAGGATAAGAAGTGTGTACATTTATTAGTTTAGTATTCATTATAGAAGGTCACAGTGGTGACTATTTCACCAAGTTTTACATTGGGTAGTCATAGCCAATGTTACAATGGCAGCAGTAGTGTTTGTCAATGTTACAAAGCCCTTCACACCAGCCAATAAATTGTATAATTAGTTTCCATATATTTTAATTAATCTTAAAAATCTATATGTCAGAAGAAAGGAAGATGTAGATGAAGAAAGAAAGATGAAAATGTGACAACATTTAAAATAAATATCTCTTAAGTTAAATAAATAATACCACCTTATCGCCAGTGTCCGGACACATGAAAACTACCTAGGTATCAGTATCCAGCCAGGCGGGGATCACAGGCTGCACAATACTGATAAATTATGTAATGCACTACTTGTGGTCGATCTCGAACCCAATTATGATGTGACGACTTATAGTGAATTTTGTAACTAGCTCATCAAGATTGTAACTTGCTCAGCTAAATGAATTGTGGGGTTCGGTCCATTCATTTTCTTTCTTTATTATGCACCCCCATAATACCCATCCCGTGGGCGGTGTTGTAAAGGATTACAGAGGCACATAATCGGTTCAGGAACTGAACCCTCTAGTTCGTTTAGCTAAGCAATTAACAATCTTTTGATGCTAGTTACAAAATTATTAATGTACACATACTTATGCATACATGTACATATACATACGTATACAAATATACATACACATACATATTTAATCACCCACACAAATACACACATCAGTAATCTTTTGTGTCACAAGTGATTCAACAAGAGGCTCACAACAGTCACTATACAAGGCACTTTACATCAATGAGGGGTCGCACAGTTACTAGTCCAAACCAAAACCAAACAAATCACCAGACGAAGTATTGCCAGTTGTGCTTAAGAATGTTAGTAATAAAACACCTGGTGTTATTCTTCACCTATATCTTTTCTGGTTAATCCCTATTTACATTATGCAGTTCAGGTTTCGTCGCCATACTATAGTTTTTAGCTTAGTTAATTTATCACATAATGGGTTCAGGGACTGAACACAATTTATTTATCTAAGCAAGTCAATCTTGAGGAGCTAGCCACAAAATTCATAACACATCGTCACATCAACAACATGAGTTCGAGATCGACCACACGTACAGTTTCTAAATTAAGCAAATTCCATATGTGGAGAGCTAGTGTCACAATTGATATGTTTGTCCTGCACATTTCCACAGTAGTTTGCTTGGGTTCTTTTAATTATCTTAGATATCAACTTGCTATATCATTGAAGAGAACCTTCTAGGTACTATAATGTATATATGCTGGTAAGAAGTATAATAATCCTGAGAAATCGTGTATATTATGTTGTACGAGTGCTTCCAGTTAAGTAATATAGTTCATTTGTGTGCGCGTGCTTGAAGAGGAAATGTTATCCTCCCCCCCATTGTAAATATTTGTGGGTTTCAGACCACACGACCGCGGCTTACTCTCGCCGCGGTCGAGGGTAAGAACACCGGATGTATACCCAGTATTACAAGTAAACATTAGCAATAACAATTATGGAAAGTTCCTTCACCTATACATAGACAAGAGACTGAACTTCAGCACCCACATACAACACATAAGGGGATGCTCTGAGAGAGAGAGAGAGAGAGAGAGAGAGAGAGAGAGAGAGAGAAGAGAGAGAGAGAGAGAGAGGGAGAGTAAAAATATCCACTGAGGTCTGATTAAGTCCTTTTGGGGACCTTAATCATTAGGACGTCCAATGATTAACGCATAGTGAAGCGTATTCAGATGGTATATTGACAACATCAGCATATCTCATAATGACCTAGTAGTACTTGGTGCACAAATACTTTTTGCAAAGAATCGCAAAACATAATTAAACACAACTGTACCGTACAGTATTTTATTATTAACATCTTATTGACAAAATTAATTACAATTTTGCCTAATCTGAGGATTTTGATAGTCTGATTAAAGTGAGGATAATGCTAGTAGTCACTGTCACGCAGGACAGAGGGTCATACATAAGACAATAGGTCTAAACTGTAGGCTGAAGCACATATATATCATGGTTACAATCAATGTTTTAATATATGGATATGTGAAAACAAGTTTCTACTGTGCACTGCCACACAAGGGCAGGGATGGGTTCATAGGTGATGCAGCTTAGAAGTAATATACATAAAAATTGTTCTTCATTCTTTAAAATGGACAAGCAAATTTTGGGTAAATTGTTAGGACGTCGTCCAGAACACCTGAGTCAATAAAATAGTTACACAGTTGGTGGTACAAGAGGCCAGGAGGTCTAAAGTCCTTTACGGTTTCACATTCATCAATGTAGTGTTCTAGTGAGTGCATTAAAGGTTTATCACAGAGTTTACAATCTGAGTATTCTGGTAGTGGCTCAGCCTCACTAACCTGCCAGATGTGTCTATAGCCAAGGCGAATTCGCGCAATGACTACATCACATTGCCTGGTTCGGCTACTATGCCGACCATACAAATACCTATTATTACAAAACTTGTCATAACTTTTAATACTGCAGCTTTCAGGTCTCTGGGCATTTCTTAGTTCTTCTAAATCTGAATTAATTTCTTTAATTTGTATGTTTCTAATAACTGCATTAGATAGTCCAAAGTCATAATCAATGTTTTCTTTCCTGCAAGCCTCATTGGCCAATCGATCTACGAAGTCATGTTTTCCAACTCCAACATGGGATGGGATCCACACAAATTTTATACAAGAGTTATTATCATTGGCAAAGATTACATTCCATTTAATATTACAAGCTACGTCCGATATACATTGTGATGGGTTATTTAAGGACTGCAGAGCACTTTTAGAGTCACAGAAAATAACTCCACCACCATTGAGCTTAAGGTATTCAGTGGCTAGATAAATGCCCACTAGCTCGGTCTGCGTCGTGCTAGCCCAGTTGTTCAATCTCTGTGTTATATATTTATTTCAGTTTAACGATGTAGACCTGACCAAATGTAAACTGTCAACAAAATTATTCGCACACCCTCCGTCACTATGTGATGGAGTGCGAAAAGGGATACAAGTCACTCCGTACATTGACAACATCGCACACTAATATTTTTACAACTTCGGACACCAGCTTTCGACGTTTCGCATATGTGTACGTGTTCCATATTAAAACGACAATATAATGCTGTTAACAATTAAAATCTTCTACTTAACGGGCATATAGTTATTAAATGAAGTTTAGTGATGTAATAGACATAATCCGGAGTTGGTAAGGACGCCGCCCGCCAGCGTAAACACAACACACCCGAATGCCCACAAACACGATACAACGCACAAAACACAACACTTCTCTCAGTTTTTGGATAAACTCCTTTTATATTTATTATGTGATAGTTATACTTGTATAAAATGATAACTATTATAGGTAAGCGCCTAACATTTAATATTAATCAATAAAAAAGAAGTCAGAAGCCACACGCCTGTCTGTACATGTCTTTTGTGTAAAAGTATTTTGGGCGTTCATGTACTTGTGCGCTAGCTGGCATTCACAACTGTTCTCGCCTACAAGCATTAGAATTAAACAAACGAATTTATTTTTTCATTTATATACAAGAAGAGAAGGCTACCCTTGAGTCTGTAATATTCATCTGATCACTGGTCTCCCATTTGGTCCTCATAGCTTTATCTTACTATTATTGAATGTCAATAACCGTATTATGCAACTTCAATTTCTTCTATTTCTTTCTTTATTATGCACCCCATACCCATCCCGCGGGCGGTGGTGTAAAGGATTACAGAGGCATATACCCAGCAAACACAGAACGTTTGTGGACGTTTTTAAATGGTGCCACAAAGGTAATTTTGTAACTTTTAAGATAAATACGTATATCTGACGTCCTTAAAACCATTAAATATAACTAAAAACATATATTCTTGAGACACAGGTTTCTAAGATTTATGTAAAAATTTTAAAATAATAATGAATGATATGGAATTGTAATGTTTTCATGCTTTATATTTAAGAATATATAATTTTCAGTCAACATTTTGTTTTTTTTGTTTACTCTATGTAAACCTATCCAATTTACGTTCTTATAACATAAATATAACATTTATATGACGTCAATATAACGTTATTTACACGACATTATTACGTTATTATGATGTTATATTAACGTATAATTCCTGTATGAAAAGCAAAAAATAATTTTGAACTTTGTTTTAAACCTTGTAAAGTTACCATAAAACTTGGAATAAGTGGGTAAGCATACTTTACTTATGAAAATATAGAAACAAATCAACAAAAACATTTTAACATAAAAAACATATAGTACATAAACCTAACAAATTAACTGCATGCATGGGAGTTAATTGGAACTCTGTAATATTGTATACATGAACCAATTTTTACACTTTGTTTCGAGTTCTGTTTTGTGTTGTTACTTTTAATACCCTATTATGTCCCCTTTGTTATGTCCATTCATCCTATTGTGCACCTCTACCATATGTCACTCCTAATTCTTCGCCTTTCTAGAGAATGTAATTTAAGCTTTGACAATCTTTCTTCGTATGGCAGGTTTCTAATTAGAACACTTTCGCCCACTAATGACGAAGTATGGAGTCAAAATTTTAGCTGCTAAATGTCCACTAATGGAGTTTATATGCACTCGCTTTTGGCTTATACGCTTTTGGAGTTTATTTGCATTTAAACCTGTAGAAAATTCTATTGCGAACACATTGATACCAAATTGATAAACCTAGGACAAGAATTGAGGTGACAATTAAAGTTGAAAAGAGTATTCACTCTCTGTATTAAAAGGCTCTCTAATGGAAGGCCTGGCAGTGCAAAGCACTCTCTTCTGGGTAACGCGGCCTGCTTTCATCACGTCAGCGGGTGGAGCGCACTGCTGTTTTTGACATTTTATGCATACACTCCCGTTGGGAATTCTATTGCGAACACATTGATACCAAAATGAAAGACCTAGGATGACAAATGAGGTGACCAAAGTGAAAAGAGTGTATACATTTTATCGCTCTTGTGCACTCCTGGGTAACACGCTCTCGCTTTCTCTGTTTGTTGCGGATGGTAAGCCGGGTTTTTTGAGTTTATATGCCTTTAGTCCTGTACAGAATTCTTTTGCGAACACATTGATACCAAATTGAAAAACCTAGGACGAGAATTGAGGTAACAAAGTGGAAAAGAATATACACTTTTCAGTATTATCGCACTCTCTAATGTAATAAGCTCTTTCTGGTACCAGCCACCTACCTTCATCTTGTCGGCGGGTGGAGCGCGATGCTGTTTTTTTTTCACCTCATCTAAAAACCATTGTAACATGCCACCTCACCCAAATACAGGTATAAAAAAGAAAAGTTAAAGCTGTTTAAAAAAAAAAAAAAATACGGGCTCACCATAGCTCGTGCTACATGGACACTTAGTCCTGAGTAGCTAAATCTTTAACAACAACAACACAGCTGTTTAAACTCTGTTCAGTTTCAAGTTGTTGTAAACTAAAGTATTTGAAAATGTAATAAGTTTTACGAAACGCGCTCTAGCGTCGCGTCAGACTGAAATAAAAATGAATTTTGGAGAATTGATTTTTCATTTACCGTCATCAGTAAAAAGAAACATAAGGAAAATTGAGAAAATTCGTTGTTAGAATTATTAATCTTACTTTTTCGGTCATATTTAATAACATATGCCTACAGGAAAGACTGTACCAAAATATACTAATTTATATATATATATATATATATATATATATATATATATATATATATATATATATATATATATATAAAATATATATATATATATATATATATATATATATATATATATATATATATATGAATGAAAACTCACACCCCAGAAGTGACTCGAACCCATACTCCCAGGAGCAACGCAACTGGTATGTACAAGACGCCTTAAACCACTTGACCATCACGACCGGACAATAATGAGGTGATAGCCGAGCTACTTGAACCACCTCACCGCCGGCACTCGGATGGTTATCTTGGGCATAGCATTTTACCAAATCACCTCATTCTTTGGGGCACACGTCAGGAACACAAATGCGAACAAGCCTGAATGGTCCCCAGGACTATATGCGAATGAAAACTCACACCCCAGAAGTGACTCGAACCCATACTCCCAGGAGCAACGCAACTGGTATGTACAAGACGCCTTAAACCACTTGACCATCACGACCGGACTTGTTCGCATTTGTGTTCCTCACGTGTGCCCAAAGAATGAGGTGATTTGGTAAAATGCTATGCCCAAGATAACCATCCGAGTGCCGGCGGTGAGGTGGTTCAAATAGCTTCGGCTATCACCTCATTATGTCCGGTCGTGATGGTCAAGTGGTTTAAGGCGTCTTGTACATACCAGTTGCGTTGCTCCTGGGAGTATGGGTTCGAGTCACTTCTGGGGTGTGAGTTTTCATTCGCATATAGTCCTGGGGACCATTCAGGCTTGTTCGCATTTGTGTTCCTCACGTGTGTCCCAAAGAATGAGGTGATTTGGTAAAATGCTATGCCCAAGATAACCATCCGAGTGCCGGCGGTGAGGTGGTTCAAATAGCTTCGGCTATCACCTCATTATGTCCGGTCGTGATGGTCAAGTGGTTTAAGGCGTCTTGTACATACCAGTTGCGTTGCTCCTGGGAGTATGGGTTCGAGTCACTTCTGGGGTGTGAGTTTTCATTCGCATATAGTCCTGGGGACCATTCAGGCTTGTTCGCATTTGTGTTCCTCACGTGTGCCCAAAGAATGAGGTGATTTGGTAAAATGCTATGCCCAAGATAACCATCCGAGTGCCGGCGGTGAGGTGGTTCAAATAGCTTCGGCTATCACCTCATTATGTCCGGTCGTGATGGTCAAGTGGTTTAAGGCGTCTTGTACATACCAGTTGCGTTGCTCCTGGGAGTATGGGTTCGAGTCACTTCTGGGGTGTGAGTTTTCATTCGCATATAGTCCTGGGGACCATTCAGGCTTGTTCGCATTTGTGTTCCTCACGTGTGCCCCAAAGAATGAGGTGATTTGGTAAAATGCTATGCCCAAGATAACCATCCGAGTGCCGGCGGTGAGGTGGTTCAAATAGCTTCGGCTATCACCTCATTATGTCCGGTCGTGATGGTCAAGTGGTTTAAGGCGTCTTGTACATACCAGTTGCGTTGCTCCTGGGAGTATGGGTTCGAGTCACTTCTGGGGTGTGAGTTTTCATTCCCTATAGTCCTGGGGACCATTCAGGCTTGTTCGCATTTGTGTTCCTCACGTGTGTCCCAAAGAATGAGGTGATTTGGTAAAATGCTATGCCCAAGATAACCATCCGAGTGCCGGCGGTGAGGTGGTTCAAATAGCTTCGGCTATCACCTCATTATGTCCGGTCGTGATGGTCAAGTGGTTTAAGGCGTCTTGTACATACCAGTTGCGTTGCTCCTGGGAGTATGGGTTCGAGTCACTTCTGGGGTGTGAGTTTTCATTCATATATATATATATATATATATATATATATATATATATATATATATATATATATATATATATATATATATATATATATATATAAAAGACGCGCCTTTTCGAATGCAACGTTGTGTCAGAATTTCAAAGCAATCGGTTAAAGAGGTTTCGAAGATTTCCCTCACATGAAAAGCACATGAGAAAAACAATTATTCAGAAACAGCATGTTTTTACCATCACAGACGTGACATCTATATAGTATGTATATAAAAACCTGCTCGGAAATGAATTGAACATTATGTGAAAATTTCAAAGCAATCGGTGAAGAACTTTCGGAGATTATCGATTTGATCAAACGAATATTTCAATTTTTATTTTTTTAGATTTTCATTTCCTCTATATTTGCTGTATATTTTCATTCACTTGTGTAACTCTCCGATAAGAAATAATAAAAATCTATTGGTTTTAGATCCTGATTGATTGTAGTTAGTATGTCGTCATAAACCATACTAACCTTGCTGTAACAACATCCGTATAAAGTCGAGGTTAACCAGCAACCAGTTCCCATGAGAACTCGTGTTGCCAGAAAGGTAGAAAGACATAAGAAACACAGCCAGAGGCAACACAAGCAGCGCCACCAGGATGGCTGCCCACACCAGTGGCTCCAAAGGGAACAAGAAGCCCCACGGGTCCACCTGCGGCCGACCTCGAGCTCCCAAAATCCTCCAGTAGTCGATGAATACTGTCTCTGTGAAGTCAACCACATCTGCTCGGTCTGCACTTATAATGAAGGGGCCAACAGCAAGATCCACTTCCTGCAAAAACCACGATTAATTCACCATTTACTTCTCATGAAAGTTAATTGCGTCCTATCATATATGACCAAATTCCAAAATCACGAATATAATATAGACATTCCTAAAATAACAAGCAACGAGTACAGATGTACAATCAAATGTAAACAATTTAGAATTGATTAAATCAAATATTATTAACAAAAATCTCTTAACAAATTTATGTATATATATATATATATATATATATATATATATATATATATATATATATATATAATATATATATATATATATGACAATGTCAGACCACGGAGGAAAAATGAAACAGGAATTTCCTTAAGTACTTTCGTATATTATACATCTTCAGAAGGAGTCACTCCTTCTGAAGATGTATTAATATATGAAAGTACTTAAGGAAATTCCTGTTTCATTTTTCCTCTGTGGTCTGACATTGTCACATTTTTAATCACGTGTTTAATTTCGTGATACACACACACACACACACACACACACACACACACACATATATATATATATATAAATATATATATATATATATATATATTATATATATATATATAATATATATATATTATATATATATGCGGAAAAACCACAAAGAAATGGGGAAGAGAGATGAACGTTTCGGCCTGTTAAAGCAGTTGTCAACACCAGACTGACTATAGAAGAGAGAGAGGATACAGGCCGGGCACCTGGACCTGACCAACCCATCTCTAGGGAAAGAATTACCTGAAACAGGAATAGCTTAGCTTAGAATGGTCAAAGAGGATTAAGCGGTCAGAGAATAAGGATTAAAGATTAAAGAAAAAGCCTCATGAACACACAAAAATTAATATAAAATTGTAATGAGACATTGTAAGCCTCCCTTTCAGAGTTTTTTCTTAAACTGTTGTGTAATATTGTAACTTAAAACTGGGTCAAGTTTGTACATACCATTACTAACATTGAGAAGATTTGGACATTGACTAATTAGGGCAGACTCAATTAAATTCCGTTCCACAAAGCCATTGCAATTGGCAATGCTTTTCGCCCCATCCCAAATAATAGTGTGATCACATAAACTTGTATGTAGATACAAAGCATTAGACATTTGGGCAGTTCTAATACTATAAGCTTGTTGGGACATACGTAATTGTAAGGATTTTCCTGTTTGTCCAAGGTACACAAACTTACAATCATTGCAGGGAATCGAATACACACAACCTGCTGTACTAGGGGAGTTTTTTTTATTAAATTAGACTTGATCGTATTATTAGTGAACACCAAATTGATATTAAGGTTCTTATAAACTGGGGAAAGTTTCTCAAATCCCAAATCAGGTGGTACCTTATGCGATGGGTTTTGAGAAACTTTCCCCAGAAACTTTCCCCCTGGGGACCATTCAGGCTTGTTTGCATTTGGGTTCCTCACGTCTGCCCCTAAGAATGAGGTGATTTGATAAAATGCTATGCCCAAGATTGCCATCCGAGTTCAAGTGTCGCGTCAGACTAGAAATAAAAATGAATTTTGGAGAACTGATTTTTCAATTACCATCAACAGTGAAAAGAAACATAAGAAATATTGAGAAAATTCGTGTTAGACTTATTAATCTTACTTTTCAGTCATAATTAATAATATATGTCTACAGGAAGATGTCTACATATATGTCTAATATATGTTACCAGTAAAAAGAAATGCTCTAAAAGAGACAAACGTCGTCTATGCCTTCAAATGCCTTCTTGGGGACTGTAAGCCTCAAAAAACTCAGTATATAGGCAAGACAACAACATCTCTTTCCAGGCGTTTAACGATGCATAAGCAACAGGGCTCCATTAAGGAACATATATTCTCTTCCCACAACCAAACCATCACCAGAGATATCTTAGCAAACAACACAGAAAACATTGATAGATACAGCGACAGGAGGCGGCTTGACATCTGCGAGGCACTACACATCAAGAAGTCAACACCAGCAATCAACAGCCAATTAACGCACAACTATATTCTACCCACTTCAAGACTCCGCTCCAATATAGAAACATCAAGAAATATGGGCCAATAGGCCTTCTGCAGTTCTATTTTTACCCAACTTCTGCAAATCTATACCCATTGTTCCGTGTTCTGTGTTTTGTTGAAAGTTTGTTTTTCACCCCACTATTGTATTACATCACCTCACCCAAATGCAGGTATAAGAGCCAATGCTGTTTCAGGCATAAGTTGTGTGTGGATAAACTAAAGTCTTTGAAAATGTAATAAGTTTTACGAAACGCGCTCAAGTGTCGCGTCAGACTAGAAAGAAAAATGAATTTTGTAGAATTGATTTTTCATTTACCGTCACCAGTAAAAAGAAACATAAGGAAAATAGAGAAAATTCGTGTTAGAATTATTAATCTTACTTTTTCGGTCATATTTAATAATATATGTCTACAGGAAAGACTGCTACCAAAATATACTAATATATATATATATATATATATATATATATATATATATATATATATATATATATATATATATATATATATATATATATATGTTGTACCTAGTAGCCAGAACTCAATATTAGGCCTACTATGCAAGGCCTGATTTGCCTAATAAGCCAAGTTTTCATGAATTAATATATTTTCTCAAATTTTTTTCTTATGAAATGATACAACTACCCATTTCATTATGTATGAGGTCAATTTTTTTTTATTGGAGTTAAAATTAACGTAGATTTATGACCGAACCTAACCAACCCTACCTAACCTAACCTAACCTATCTTTATAGGTTAGGTTAGGTTAGGTAGCCGAAAAAGTTAGGTTAGGTTAGGTTAGGTAGGTTAGGTAGTCGAAAAACAATTAATTCATGAAAACTTGGCTTATTTGGCAAATCGGGCCTTGCATAGTAGGCTGAGAAGTGCGTTCTGGCTACTAGGTACGACATATATATATATATATATATATATATATATATATATATATATATATATATATATATATATATATATATATATATATATAATATATATATATATATATATAATGTATAATTATATATATATATATAATATATATATTATAATATATATATATATATATATATATATAATATATATATATATATATTATATATAATATATATATATATATATTGTGACGATAATCTCTTCGCAGAGATTGAACCTGCTCTTCCCGATATACATTACGTTCCCAGCAACATTAAAGATCCGTTTTACAGTAGCTTAAACGTATATATCAAGACAGCCACGCGCACCTGCACTCCCCCTTCCCCCTCTCCTGCACACCTGGTCTCCGCGCCGACCCTTCTACTGCTGCAGTCCCAGTCTCAACTACTGAGTTGTCGGCCTTCCTGCATTCTCATTGGCCGTTCGAGAACACGCCACTCCAACCCTGCACCAACCACGTTCCACGCCAAGGCAACGTCGGGGTCGACTGGCAGTACCACCATCAGAATATATCTTGTCCTCTGGCTGATAACATCTAGTTGACTCACCTTGAGGTGATCAATTAGCGGTTGTTAGCTTGCTCATATATTCCCAACACTATTTTTATATTAACCATTATGTATGTCATTTATCCTCCGTTAACGTAATTCATTTTTATGTTTAGTTATTTTTCACTTGTTATCTTGCACATTATTCAGCCAAGGTATTGTCTTTATTTAAATTTGTTTTCTAGCATAATTAAAGGTCATTGTTTATTATTTTTCGTGTCTCTTCCCTTACCTTAACCACAGATTATCAGACAAGCATTCATTCGTTTTTTTCATTTTTTTTGTTTTACTTTATTATGGCCCGGCTT
>WNGS01081756.1:0-12763 GCA_020271785.1 Procambarus virginalis | reverse complement strand
CAGAAAACAGCAAATGCTTTTTCACCATATGGTTGTAAACCCGTGGAACAGCCTACCCGCCGAATCGTAAACGCCAAAGCAATGTGGGGGTTTTAAAATACATCTTGAAAAGATCATCAAGACAAATGGGGGGACCTTTGATAAGCTTCCAGCTTTCCTGTCCTCGTCGAGGCCACTAATATTATGGCCCTCAGGTAAAAAATGGGTTACAATATTGATTACATGAAAGGTACAAAGTTGTCACAAGCTGTCTAGCTCCTCAGACTTCAACAAAATCTTGTAGATCTGAGGCAAAGTGAAATCGTCACAGTAATTCCATCTATCATTGTACTATCATGCAAGAGGAGCCACACATCTATGGATCATCCAATAAAAATCAGCAGACTTCTAGATGTTACTACTGCTCGGCTTAGACTCGCTTACAAGTATCTCTGGGAATTCTCATTATCTGCCGATGTAGACCTGACCAAATGTAAACTGTGTCAATAAAATTATTTATTCGCACACCCTCCGTCACTATGTGATGGAGTGCGAAAAGATACGTGAATTCAGAGACAATTCTATAACCAATGTCCCAACGATGTGTAAATATTTCATTCAAAATTATCTGCTACCAGAAATTTTAGCCAAATATCCCCAGTTTGCTAACTGTAGGTAGTAACTGAGTGATTGTAACCTATCCACCGCTGCCCACTGGATGGGGGGCGGTGTGCAGGACAAACATATCAACCGTGACACTAGCTCTTCACATATGTCAGTTGCTAAATTTAGAAAAAAGAAACTGTACTTGCAATCGGTCTCGAGCCCATTGTTGGTGTGACGATGTGCATTGAATTTTGTAACTAGTTCATCAAGATTGTAACTTGCTTAGCTAAATGAATTGTGGGGTTCAGACCCTGAGCCCATTATGTGCCTCTGTAACCCTTGCCAGTACAGCCCGCAGGACGGGTATGGGGTGCATATCAAATTAACTAAACTATAAACTAGGGTTAACCCATGGAATTGCCTAACCGGCGAAGTCGTTAAACACCAAGACATCTTATCTTGAGGTTATCTTGAGATGATTTCGGTGCTTAGTGTCCCCGCGGCCCGGTCCTCGATCAGGCCTGCACCCCCCAGGAGACAGCTGACTAACTCCCAGGTACCTATTTACTGCTAGGTAACTGAGGCTTCACGGTGAAAGAATCTCTGCCCATTGTTCATCGCCGGCGCCCGGGATCGAACCCGGGACCACAGGATCACGCGTCCAGTGTTCTGTCCGCTCAGCCACCGGCTCCTGACATTACTTCAGTTCAAAATCCAAACAGAAACAATCCTCATGAACCATGGGGGGAGGGGGGACCTTCGACAAGCCGATGGCTTCCACTATCCGTCGAGGACACTAGAGACAGGTAAATTCAAGTACAAATCTCCCACATTCGTTATTGTCCCTTTATTTTGTAACATATAGCTAGCTCAACCTGTAATTTATAATTACTTATATTGAAGGAGGTAGCAAGACTCTGTTATGTACCTACATTTGTAATGAAGAAACATTATTAATACATTAAAATAACTTCGTAGCAGAGCGTAGTTTCGATCTACGGACCTCTGGGTTATGGGCCCAGCACGCTTCCACTGCGCCACTCTGCTGCTGGTATTAGTTGGATGATACATTTTATACATCTTTTATAATATTATAATTGGTAATATTTTCTTCATAAATAAAATTGTCAGTGTTTCTGCGCAGTAACGCACCAGTACGTACTGATCTTGCGCATGGGATGCGCACATCATGGTTACTGTGCACAGTGCTGCGTATGACATACATCATAGCATGGGTATGTGATCACTGCCGCACACGATGGGTATGGGTTCACTACCACTCATGAACAGGACATGTATTGGAGGCACTAACGCTCACAGGATAGGTATACATGGGGTCTACAGGATAAGTATGGGATCCACTCAGCCCTGGAGGCTGATCTATCGTGTTTGTTGAGGTCTATACCAACTCTTCTTGCATGTAAACATTCCAAGCATAAGAATTATATTTAGTGTCTGGACTTAGATTCTTCAGTCAGTTACGCAAGTACTTACGAACATTTTATCTCAGGGGACAGGGGAACCCAGGGTGGGGGGGGGGCAATCAGGCGTGGGGCGGGGGCGGTGTTACCAGCCACCAAAGCTCCCCCATCCCTGATCGAGGCCTTCCCGCCTCTTCCCCCCCTCCAGGGAACCCACCCACCCACACCTCAGTCTCTACCCACGGTGGCACACCACCACCTAACCTCCAAATCCATACCAAAGAATCAGACCCCTCCACTGTCTCCCATCTGCCTCCCCCTCCAGGCACTCCTGACCCCCAGGAGGCCGTCACTCAGGCTTGTGTCACAGCAATATTAGACCGCATGATAAGATCTCATCCAGTTGTCCACCAAATATTGCAAAAGCAGACGGAACTTGAGAAAGTCCTCTGCCAGATTAAGACGACTCAGGAACAAATCCTCCAAATCCTGCAACGGCAGAGTCCATCAAGTGGAGGTCCTGCAAGCCAGAGCCTGGTGCAAGATGATGCAACACATACTGCCGAGGTACGTCAGCAGACACAGCCAGGACACCAGCACATCAGCGCACACAGTAACGCCAGTACACACAGTAACACCAGTGTACACAGTAACACCAGTACACACAGTAACGCCAGTACACACAGTAACACCAGTGTACACAGTAACACCAGTACACACAGTAACACCAGTACACACAGTAACACCAGTGTGCACAGTAAGACCAGTACACACAGTAACACCAGTGTACACAGTAACACCAGTACACACAGTAACACCAGTACACACAGTAACACCAGTGTACACAGTAACACCAGTACGCACAGTAACACCAGTGCACACAGTAACGCCAGTACACACAGTAACACCAGTGTACACAGTAACACCAGTACACACAGTAACGCCAGTACACACAGTAACACCAGTGTACACAGTAACACCAGTACACACAGTAACACCAGTACACACAGTAACACCAGTGTGCACAGTAAGACCAGTACACACAGTAACACCAGTGTACACAGTAACACCAGTACACACAGTAACACCAGTACACACAGTAACACCAGTGTACACAGTAACACCAGTACACACAGTAACACCAGTACACACAGTAACACCAGTACACACAGTAACACCAGTACACACAGTAACACCAGTGTACACAGTAACACCAGTACACACAGTAACACCAGTGTACACAGTAACACCAGTGTACACAGTAACACCAGTACACACAGTAACACCAGTGTACACAGTAACACCAGTACACACAGTAACACCAGTACACACAGTAACACCAGTACACACAGTAACACCAGTACACACAGTAACACCAGTGTACACAGTAACACCAGTACACACAGTAACACCAGTGTACACAGTAACACCAGTACACACAGTAACACCAGTGTACACAGTAACACCAGTACACCAGTACACACAGTAACACCAGTGTACACAGTAACACCAGTACACACAGTAACACCAGTACACACAGTAACACCAGTGTACACAGTAACACCAGTGTACACAGTAACACCAGTACACACAGTAACACCAGTACACACAGTAACACCAGTGTACACAGTAACACCAGTGTACACAGTAACGCCAGTACACACAGTAACACCAGTGTACACAGACAGTAACACCAGTACACACAGTAACGCCAGTACACACAGTAACACCAGTGTACACAGTAACACCAGTACACACAGTAACACCAGTACACACAGTAACACCAGTACACACAGTAACACCAGTGTACACAGTAACACCAGTGTACACTGTAACACCAGTGTACACAGTAACACCAGTACACACAGTAACACCAGTGTACACAGTAACACCAGTACACACAGTAACACCAGTACACACAGTAACACCAGTACACACAGTAACACCAGTGTACACAGTAACACCAGTGTACACAGTAACACCAGTACACACAGTAACACCAGTACACACAGTAACACCAGTACACACAGTAACACTAGTACACACAGTAACACCAGTGTACACAGTAACACCAGTACACACAGTAACACCAGTGTACACAGTAACACCAGTACACACAGTAACACCAGTACACACAGCAACACCAGTACACACAGTAACACCAGTGTGCACAGTAAGACCAGTACACACAGTAACACCAGTGTACACAGTAACACCAGTACACACAGTAACACCAGTACACACAGTAACACCAGTGTACACAGTAACACCAGTACACACAGTAACACCAGTACACACAGTAACACCAGTACACACAGTAACACCAGTGTACACAGTAACACCAGTACACACAGTAACACCAGTGTACACAGTAACACCAGTGTACACAGTAACACCAGTACACACAGTAACACCAGTGTACACAGTAACACCAGTACACACAGTAACACCAGTACACACAGTAACACCAGTACACACAGTAACACCAGTACACACAGTAACACCAGTGTACACAGTAACACCAGTACACACAGTAACACCAGTGTACACAGTAACACCAGTACACACAGTAACACCAGTGTACACAGTAACACCAGTACACCAGTACACACAGTAACACCAGTGTACACAGTAACACCAGTACACACAGTAACACCAGTACACACAGTAACACCAGTGTACACAGTAACACCAGTGTACACAGTAACACCAGTACACACAGTAACACCAGTACACACAGTAACACCAGTACACACAGTAACACCAGTGTACACAGTAACACCAGTGTACACAGTAACGCCAGTACACACAGTAACACCAGTGTACACAGTAACACCAGTACACACAGTAACGCCAGTACACACAGTAACACCAGTGTACACAGTAACACCAGTACACACAGTAACACCAGTACACACAGTAACACCAGTACACACAGTAACACCAGTGTACACAGTAACACCAGTGTACACTGTAACACCAGTGTACACAGTAACACCAGTACACACAGTAACACCAGTGTACACAGTAACACCAGTACACACAGTAACACCAGTACACACAGTAACACCAGTACACACAGTAACACCAGTGTACACAGTAACACCAGTGTACACAGTAACACAACCTCACAATGGATAATGACAATGAACAACATCTCACTATACTACAATGGTGTAATATCTACTACCATTGTAATGGCTGCTCTACCCTTGTAATGACTACCATTTATTGTAATGTAATATCTCTGTCCACACTTAATAACCAGCAAACACTAATAACGGACCAGTATGACCCCTCGCTGGACTGTCACGAATATAAGCTGAATATTAAATGAGGAATATCACAAGGAAAGGGATTATTAATCTCCTTACCTTATACACTGCCACCACCTTCCAAATGAATGAATGTGTCTATAATTATCGGTCCCCAGGAAGGAAGGGACTCGATAATCAGGGAACTCAACGGACCAGTGATTGAAATTGAATGGATTACTTTAGTCTTATTGAACTGAACGGGGGAGGCTCTCGCTTTACTTTATTATTCCTAAGAATGGAGAAACACAGGGAAGTTCTAACACAGCACATGAAAATTGTATGAATAACATATATTAACACAAGGGGACAGATAACTCACCAAGATGAAAATTAACAATTATTTTATTATTGTAACTGTATATTTAAATCACAATTGACATATAGCCTACTCTAATAACATCTACCAAAATAAAAGAGGCAATGGAAATGCAATCACCAATCTGCAAGAAACGTAGGAGCACACTACCTTCAATCGCACCCTGTGGCCCAGATGTTAATGGCGGCCCTCAGCCCCGTTGGGTGCGGGCTGGCTTGCCCTCCAGTCCCGAAAAACTCCCAAGACACACTAAATGAAATTTTGTTTTACCAGCTTATTGCTGGGAAGGATTACACCTCCCACCATCTAATCCAGCCCCAGGGCTCCACCCATTATTTTGGCAATGGCCAACCATTTTACACTTAGGCCTGAGGTCTGGCTCTCTAGGGCCAATAAGGACTTGGCCCTTATCTCCCGCCAATCATCTTCCCTGAGGTGCCGTGGAAGGCTACATGAATTCCTGAAGATTGAGTCAGTACTCCCCGGCTATGCGATGGGAACAAGGTACCACTGTATTGGATTCCCGCAACTAGTGCACCTCCCAGCAATGTTTACCAAAACTGATAATTTATGTTCAAGCCCGTCTCCAGCAAGATAAAGGGTAGGGACATTTGACTCGCCTGGTATGGGTAAGGGACCGTTGAGAGGGGAAAGAGAGGGAATGAGAGGGGGATGAGAGGGGGATGAAGAGGGGAAACGAGTGGGGAGGATTGCGTGGGGACGCAAGGTATCACAGAGGTCGGCCTCAGGTCAACTCCTTGGACCTTGACAAATGGGCGACAGGGGGGGGGGTGAAGGGGGAAGACGAATGACGGGTAAGGGGAGGGGAGAAAGGGGGAAGGGAAGAAGGAAGGAGTGGAGAAGATAGGAGGGGAGAGGGGGAAGGGAGAACCAATGATCTGAGCACCAGATCATTACAACTCCCCCTCCTCGGAAATTAAGAAATTTGTGTGTAAAGAAATTTACACACACTTTTCTTATCCAAAACCCTGGCCTATCATGAACATTACTCCACAACCAACATTTAACTCCACAATAAACTGACCCATTGCCTCAAACAAAAGAAATGATTATCTAATCCTAACTAATAATGGCAACACACATAAAACAGAATAATGTTTCCTCCAAAACAAAAATAATGGCACCCCCAAAGGTGTGCCCTAGCACGTATACATACAACCAACACAGAAATAATACATAACATAAGGACAGAGACCGTCCTTATAATCCTGGCTGTCCACTTGGATACAGCCCTGTACCTTCCAACTACCTGGAAGACCAACCATCCTATACCTGTCTTGATATAGAAACCAAATCCAAACCTAGCAACTAGCTAAAGTCAGCCGATAGTCTTCAGCTATCCCATTATTCCACCTGGAATAAAGATCAAACACATCACATAGAAACATTAAAGAAATCAATGTCATCAAAAATAAAACAAATTATAAAATTCCATCAAAAATATATAGAGAAAATATTCCCTCTCAGGGACCCCGTGTCCCACACCTGTGGCAACTGCCTACCACAGCGTGTCCAAATCCTTAACCTAAAGAAAATACACAAAAATATTTTATTAAAAAAAAAAATTTGATGTCCACAGACATGTCTCTAACCAACAACAACAGCGGGTGAACACATTTTTCAGACTGTGTACCACCCTTATTGTTCAGTACTCCACAAAAAAAAATTAAAAAATTATATAAATATCAGTATCTCGGATCTAGAAAAATCTAGAAAAAGTTCCCCACTGATCAACGTTTCTAGAGAACCTACTAGATGGTTCTCAAAACAGTTCACTCAAACAACTTTTCTAGAGACAAGGTAATTTTCTAGTAACAATTTCTAGATGTTCACTTTCTAGATTTCTTTTTCCTATTTCACTAGTTCTAGTTTTCAACATTTAATACTGTTCCAGAGAGCGTTCCGAAGGTGTACAGAGGTGTTACTATCAGATGGAAAATTAGGAAGTTGAACTAACTGTTCCGAGTTAACACAGTTTGCTATATTCCTTAAAGTTCATTTCATATACTTTTCTATACAAAAGTTCTATCGTTCGGTCCTGGTGACATCTCGTTGCTGTAGATTCCGGCGACTACCTCAAGTTGCTTGGAGATCCTGGTCATCTGGAAGTTCCATTTCCGGCCTCGGCCAACTACGGACAGTACAGGGGGTCTCGCACTGCCCGCACCGGCTTGCGTGACAGCTGACAGCTGGCGGCTGTCCGCTCAGGTGGACCCCGCTAACAGGAACCCGGGTTCACCTCTTCTTATCGCTTCCAAACAGTCATGATGGAATGTTGTAAACCATGGCTGCCACCGTAGAGCACAGCTTCGACGTGTCATGATGTCTCGCGTTGGTAGTGAGGTTCGAGTGGCGTTGAAGAGGATGGCATGGTGACAGGACAGGTGGGCCCTGCCTCAGCTCCTGGGCGACGTCATCTACCGACGTTTACTTGTTATCCCGGTACTACTGGGCCGGTACACCTTTCCGTGCAACCCCTCGTGCAGCTGAGCTTGGGCCGAGATACAGGAATGTACCTCCTCTGGCGAAACAGCAGCACTCTGTAGGGGTAGTGCTGTTCGTACCCGGGACCGCCGTGTTGCCTCTTCGTTTCCACAGACGACGCAACCGCAGGTTTTGAGAGAGCTTACAGTCGTTGCAATTAGCGTTCTTCTTCGTTTCCACTCGTCTTCCACTTCCGGTTTTCCGCAGTCTTGACTTAGCGGCTGGTGGACTTGGTTGGTGACCTTGAGACAGCTAGCCCACGGTTGTGATGGTGACTGACTCTGCTCCGTGAAGACAGCATGGCTGGACTGGGACAACCTCGTTAGTGACGTGAGGTGTCGGCTGGGTGACTGTACGCCAGTCACCCCTTCCGGATAACCAATTGACGAGTTACCGGGTACAAGGGGGAGGACTTTATGTAACGTGCCTCAGACCCCGATCTTATCAGCCAGGTGGGTCATCCCCAGACCTGCTGATCTCGATCCTTGGTTCACGTGTGACTGGGAGGCTGGAACTGGTGTACCGTCAGACCTGAGAAAGACAGTCAACAACAAATGGCGGAAGCATGGATATTACTCTGAGGTATAGGAAGTTGGCAACCCCAGAGCAAGGCAAGTATGCTACCTGAGTCATGCACATCAGTAACTACACACCATTGCCTCTACAGGATTATATGAACTTTTACTAAACCTGACTAGGGGAGATCATTACACTTACTGTACAGCTCGCGACCTTGTTACCATAGGGTGACAAGATTGAGCTTGACTACTGATGAGATTTAACAGGAGGTCATCCTCATCCTCTGACTCATCACTTGGATCATTAGACAGGTCAGGAATTAGACTTGCTGAAGGCAGCTCTAGTTCCTCCCTCGCGTGATAAGGTTTTAATTTATTAATATGAATGGTTCTCTCAACTTGGTCCTCAAAAATACCTTTAATAACAAAATTAACCGGACCTTTTCTTTCAATTACTCGGTAGGGGCCCCGCCATCTAGGTGCAAGTTTCCTACTCTGATTGGCGGGAGCCGCCTCATTAACTCTCAACACAAGACTCCCGACTTTCAATTCAAGGGGTCGTACCTTTTTGTCATAATGTTGAGCATAGCGATCTCGTGCTGTCTTGGAAGCCCTAGCTGCAATTCTCCATGCATTTTTCATCTTATTTACAACTTCTGATGGGTAGTCTTCCCCATATGCAATATTATGTCTGTTAAGCAGACCTGATGGGAAATTACATGAATGACCTGTGAACAACAAAAGGGGTTGGGTGTTAATGGACTGATGGATGGCAGTGTTCAGCGCAAACTGGACATAGGGGAGGTGTTCGTCCCACGAATTGACATCATGCTCTGCAAGAATTGCAAGCATATCTTTAACTGATCGATTCGTCCGTTCTGTCATACCGTTAGCCTGAGGGTGATAAGCCGTAGTGAATGCTGAAGTCGTTTCTACAATTTTACATACTTCTCTGAAAATATTCCCATTAAATTCCTGACCACGGTCAGAAACTAATACTTTAGGGGGACCGAATACAGTGACAAACCTATCTAAGAACGCCTTTGCAACAGTTCGTGAATCTTTCTGAGGCAAGGCAATCAGTGTGGTGTACCTGGAAAGGTGGTCTACCAACACCAATACGTAACGGTTTCCTGAATGACTGTGATGCAGATCAATCAGATCAGCCCCCACCCGATCTAAAGGTTCCAAAATATCTGGGAATTCTTGCAATGGAGCTTGTACCTTAAGGGTACCTTTCCTCCTTTGACAATGACCACAGGACTTAACGAAGTTAATGACCTCTGTTAACATACCGGGGAAGAAAAAGAGTGACTTGGCTTTCATGTGAGTTTTAAAAATCCCCGGATGACCTGCAATCTTAGACGCATGCGCGAGTTTCAACGCTGACTTCTTCAACACTTCTGGGATAACCAGCTGAAATACTGCACGATCCTTCTGTCCCTTTACATAATATAAGACCCCATCCTTCATTTCAAAATCATGAATTGCTAAATTACTTTTCTTTGACGGATATTTTCCTCCCTCTAAAAGTTCAATAATTTCTTTCCACCTTGGTTCGTTCATCTGGAATTCTCGCATTTTCTCGCTGGAAATATTTTCAATATTGAGATTTACATTAATAGTAGCAATGTTCCTACTCAAAGTGTCTGGTACAACATGTGATGGACCAGGCTTGTAAAGTATTTGGAACGAGTGAGCAGCTAGTTCATGAGACCAACGTGACATGCGAGGACACTTAGTTCTTTTCTTAAAAATATGAGTTAAAGCTCTGTGATCTGTATAAATGACAAAGTGACGTTGGAAAAGATACGGTTCAAAGTACCTAACACTTTCTACCACAGCCAAAGCTTCCCTATCCGTTGCCGAATAGCGGATCTCCGGACCCTTAACCTTCCTGCTGAAATATGCTACAGGGTGAGGAAGATTGTCATTATCACGTTGCATTAAGCACCCACCAATAGCTATACCACTGGCGTCAGTGTGTACTTCCCACTCCTTATCAAAATCAGGTACTGCCAATACTGGGGTTGTAATGAGTTGACTTTTTAATTTTGCATACGCGTTATCATGCTCAGGTTTCCAAACGAATTTAACATTTTTCTTAGTAAGCTCAGTTAACGGTGCTGTTGTACTTGCAAAACCCTCTATGTGGCGACGGAAATATCCGGCTGCCCCCAGAAACCTTCGAACATCCTTTGCTGTCTTAGGTGTTGGCATGTCAGCAATGGCACGACAGGAGTCGGGGTCAGGTCGGATACCATCTGTGCTCACCTGGAATCCCAGAAATTGAATTTCTGAGACGCCAGAGTGCACTTACTCACGTTAGTTTGAAGCCCGCCTTATCTAATAGTGACAACGTCTCAGTCAAATCTCGTAAGTGCTCATCGAACGTCCTAGAGTAGATAACCACATCATCCAGGTACGCTAATGAGTGCCTTCCCAAGACTGGACTGAGGATATAATTAATAGCCCTCTGAAATGATGAAGGCGCTGTTTTTAACCCGAAAGGCATCCGCTTGAATTGATAAGTATGAACCCCATCAGAGAAGGCGGTCTTCTCTCTATCTTTCTCAGCTACTGGTATGGCCAATACGCAGATTTCGCATCCAGAGTGGAAAAGTATTTGGCTGCCCCAAACTGATCTATATTTCTTGTATCGTTCTTGTATCCGTGGTAAGGATACACATCACCTTTAGTAATTCATTTATCTTTCGTAGTCAACACAAAATCTATAACTACCATCCGGTTTACGTACCAATACTACTGGCGACAACCATGGTGATGTACTAGGCTCTATCACATTCTGTCTTAAACATCTTCTGACACTCATCCCTAATTACTTCCTTCGCCCTTCCGGAAGCCTCCATTGACGGTGTAATAGGAGGATGATCACCGGTAGGAATCACATGTTCGATCCTATCCAGAAGCCCGATTTGATCGTCTTCTGTTGCA
This sequence comes from Procambarus virginalis, assembly GCA_020271785.1. Taxonomy (NCBI): domain Eukaryota; kingdom Metazoa; phylum Arthropoda; class Malacostraca; order Decapoda; family Cambaridae; genus Procambarus; species Procambarus virginalis. The sequence goes on along the minus strand of WNGS01081756.1, from coordinate 1,146 downwards.
AACAGTCTAGGGAATTTACGTAAAATCCCTCTCAAAGTTTCTATCTGACTGTTGCACATGTTGCAAATCCAGAGCCGAGATTAACTTATCAACTTCCTGAGTATTGCTACTTTTTCTTGTCTCGGTCTTGTGTTTCCCCTGTGTGCTACTATCTGTAACATTCAGTGCACTACATTGTGCTGTGGTGGCTGGCATCTCCTCCTGGCTTTGATATTGAAAATTCCTGTATTTTCTACAACTGTAGCCTGAGACACCCTATCACCTGCCCTGAAACGATAGGTTTTGTGCGAGAGATTGACAACTGGAATAAGGGCACCTTTATCAAGCACTGTGATCAAATGATGAGGGATCAACAACCTGTCACATCTCCCAGCCACCTGAAGGATGGTACCTGGTGCAATGTGACGTCCCACTGATACTTTAATGAACTTAACTGAATGGGGTGGGCAATATTGTTTCACTAAGGCATGTAACCCCATGATTTCTTATCTGTGTCTGGAAGAGACTTAAACAACAACTTAGGGTAGTGAATGTTGTACTTCTGTTTCTTACTAATGGAAGCAATTACTGGTGGATGATCTACCATTTTAATGGGATAAACTACCTGGCCCAACTTCAATCTGCACTTCTTGATCCCTGTTGAGCAGACAACGAAAAGTTAACTCGTCCCAGAAAATCCATTCCCAACAAAACCTGACCAGGGAATGCAAGATTCTCGACATCGTGCATTGTGTGTGGGTAAGCTTCTCCCTTACCCCACTTCAAATTAAGAGTGGCCTGGCCCAAGATATTAATATGTTGCCCATTTACTGCTGTTAAATGCTTCCCACAACGCTTAAGGCGTGTTTCTTTAAGTGTGCTGAAGGCTGACTTTTTAATGAGAGTTGCTTGACTTCCGGTGTCCACAAAAACTGTCAATCTCACCCTTCAACCGTCATCTCAAACGTAGGTCTGCCACCACCCGAGCGGGTCTCTTTCTCTCATTTTTCTGTTCTCGCACGCTTCCGGCATCTCGCTTTCACGTGGCCCTCTTTCCCACAATTTAAAACACGTACGCGAGTCCCACCAATCATTACGTGGGGGTTGTTGCGTGCGTCCACCGCCCCCCGTTTTCGTCTGGGAGGGCCCTGACCTATCGCCCCCCTG
>WNGS01081755.1:0-42751 GCA_020271785.1 Procambarus virginalis | reverse complement strand
GTCATATATACATGTACACATGCTCATGCATACATTTACATATACATACGTATACATATATAAATACATAGATACATATAATCCCACACAAATACACACATCAGTAATCTTTTGTGTCACAAGTGATCACAAGAGGCTCACAACAGTCACTATACAAGGCACTTTACATCTATGGTGAGTCACACAGTTACTAGTCTTGCTGACACACCCACCCAACTGGCGGCAGCTTTACAGTCATGTGCTGCACACCCACCCAACTGGGCGGCAGCTTTACAGTCATGTGCTCCACACCCACCCAACTGGGCGGCAGGTTTACAGTCATGTGCTCCACACCCACCAACTGGGCGGCAGCTTACAGTCATGTGCTGCACACCCACCCACTGGGCGGCAGCTTTACAGTCATGTGCATGCATACCAACAGTAATGCCCGAAACGCATTTGCGTTGCCCGTTTGCCCGAAACGCATTGCGTAATAGTGGCTTTAGGCATTGTATGTACTAGCTCTATCTATAAATCGATCCACTTATGTAAAATCACTTTATGTATGTACCTTTCCTGAATAAACATATTTATTATTATTTATTTATTTAGTAAGCAATTTTGGATAATTCGCAAAGATCTCGGCAGCACATCATTATGAATGAAGTACTTACACATTTCTTGGACACTATTGATGGTGTTATCTGTAAATTCCGCGATTTTTTCACATCCATTATATAATGACGCAAAGTATGCGAATAGTTCTGCTGACAGAGTTTACATTTAGTCAAATCTACATCAGCAGATGTTACAAATTCCCAGAGGTACTTGTAGCCGAGTCTAAGCCTAGCAGTGGTAACATCTAGAAGTCTGCTAACCTTATTGGATGATCCATAGACGTGCGGTACTCCTGCATAATAGAATGATGATAGATGCAGGAACTGGTGTGAATTTCACTTTGCCTCAAGTCTCGGAAATTTAGTTGATGTTCCTGGGATATTACTGCCCTCAGGCTGCTCAAAGGCAGTCCAAGTTGGTAATCAATTCCCTCTTTATGAGCAAACAAGTCTTGGCCAACTCATGAGTTCTATCATGCATTCGGAGATCAGCATGGGAAGGAATCCACAGGAGACAGACTCTGACTCCATCATTGATTATTTCATTATATCTGTGTCTAGCTTCAGAGATAAGCACGTCACAGTCATGCCTGGGGAGCTGAGGGCAGTCAAGGATGACAAGGAGTCACTTACAATTAGCGTGTTAACTTTGGATTTCATATACGCGCTCGAGTGCAAGGATTATGGCAACCAATTCTGTTTGAAGAGTGGAGGCCCAGTTATCTATACGAGCTCCACACTCATGGAAGAAGGAACTATCTCTCCTTTGTCACAACAACTGTACTTCCAGCTGCACCATAGGACTGATGCAAGAATCCATCAGTGTAAATAATCTGGGAAAGGGACCGCTCTCTGACTAAAGTATCAATTTGGCTTAAGGCATTGTACTTTGCTTCTTGTCGAAGGAAGGCTTGTTCTTTAATCAGCTTCTTGGGTGGGAAAGGGGGGACAGTAATTTGGAAAGGAGTGATCTCCCATGGGACAGGAAAGTGTTGTTGTTGTCTCTTGGCAGAGGTGATGAAAGTTATACATACTGAGCACATTGACAGTTTCGGTAATCCATTTGGAGGAATACTGACCTTCAAGGAAGAAGGCTTGGAGGGCTTCAGTGCAGGGTTAGGGTGGGTTAGCCTAAGCATCTTGATACCAATTAAAACATTAATTTCAGTGATACAATCACTTACACATGAAATGTTCAGTTCCTTCCTCATGTTTAGTAATTTAGTTGTACGGGGGCATCCGAGGATTATCCTCATGGCTTCGTTTTGCATCTTTTCCAGCCCTCCAAGCATTCTCTCAGGCACTAGAGCAAGCATGTGTGCAGCATAATCAATCAGAGACCTAATATATGAGAGATACATCATTTTGACAATTCTCACATTTGCACCATAGCTTGGATGGTAGCCTGCCACAGCCTTGAGAGCACGGAGCCTCTCTCTACATTGACGACCCAGTCTGGCTACAACATTGCGGTACAGTGGAACTTCAATACCCAGGTATTTGTATCTGGTTACATAGTTGAGCAGAAAGCCATCATGCAACTGTGTTTTGCGAACGGCCCCACGCCGTCTGACTGGGCGTTGGTTCAGGATCTTTGTTTTCTCTACTGAGATGACTAAGCCTAGTTACTGACATGTGTGCAATACAGAGTTCAGAACATTTTGGGTGTTGGTATACCCATTGGTGTGGATCAGTATATCATCCGCATAGCTAATGATGTGTTCGCTGGGCCTTCTGGTTACTGAGTTTAAAAGTGTATTGATTAACACATTGAACAGAGTAGGACTAAGGACACCTCCCTGTGGAGTGCCAAGTTCAAAATCTCTCATTACACTCCTATGCCCTTGGAACAGTGCAGATGACTTCCTGTTGGATAGATAGCCTCTTATCCACCGTAGAAGCCATCCTCCAACATTCATTTTAGCAAGTTCGCTCAGAATGACGTGTGGGTTAGCAATGTCAAAGGCTGACTTAAGATCAAGGAAAGTGGTTTATGACCTATCAGTATGCAGGGTGAGGAATGTGGTAATACAGTGATGTACACTCTTTCCATGCGTAAAGTCATATATCTGGGGAGACAACATGTTACTAAGTCTGTAAAGGAGACGGTTGAGAACCATCCTCTCAAGACACTTACAGAGACAACTATATCAAGCAGATTAATAATTGCAACGTTGGTACTCTTTTAGGTGCGGAAGTCAAACTGACAGCTATAGGGACTTAGTATGTTGAATTTTACGAAGTAGGAGTAGAGCTGTTTATAAATAACTGTTTCAAATATTTTTTATAATATAGGTTGATTTGATATTGGTCTGAAATTGTTTATGTCTTCCGTATCGCCTCCTTTATGAAATGGCATTACTCGTGCTTTTGTAAGGATATCAGGGACAGTATGACACTAGTGATTTGTTGCATAGCAGAGCTATGGCTGGCGCTAGGGTATGGGAGGCACCATGGATGCCTCCCATAGATGCCTTGTATACCTGAATGGTATTTCACTAATGTTCCCAGCTTTGGTTTTTAATGAGTGAATGATAGACATGACATCTTTCGGGCTGACTGGTAAAAGGAGAAGAGAGTTTGGGTAGCTGCCTGTAAGATATGTAGTAACGTGTGTCTGGGTCTGTGGGATTTTTCTGGCAAGGTTAGCACCAGCTGATGAAAAGAAGCTATTAAATTCTATTGCCATTTCTAAATCTGTTGCAGGTGTATAACCATCCTTGGAGAGTGTTATCTGGTTGTTATGTGATTGCTGTTTAGATCCTAGGATGTTAGAGATGGCTTTTCATGTGCTTTTCATGTTTCCCTTTGCTTTTTTAAATCTACTCTCATAATAGGAAAGTTTCGCTTCCCTTATTATACCGGTAAGCATTGATGAATATCTCTTAACTACTTCTTTTGTAACTAGGCCAATCACAAGTTTCTTTTCATATTCATGTTTCTTGTTGATTGTTTTGAGTATGCCACTTGTGAGCCAGGGGCTGTTAAATATTTTGGTAGTTACTTGCTTGGCGAGGAGAGGAGGTGAGTGTAGTAGAGGCTTAGAGTTTTGGAAAGGAAGATGGTGGCTAATGAATTTATATCCTGTGTATTGTTGAATTCAACTTCTCAATTAATATTGTGAAGTGCATTTGTGAGATTGCCTATTGCTGCTTCACTGTACTTGTAACCTGAAGGTAAGTTTCTTGGTATCTGATCGTGTTATGTCCATGTGTCTATTAAAAGCGAATAACGTCGCTTTTGGCCGTTTACCAGTATGGCCGAAAGTGGACGTAATTTCAAAATGAACAAAATGAAAATAAATTTGGGATTTGTTTTTTCAACAACAGTAAGTTAAGGGTCCTCTGATAGGTTAGGTGGGCAGGAAATTCTCATAAAGTTACAAAACGTTATGAAAAACGTTAACAAAGTTTCCTCTCCTAACCTTACCGAGTAAGCCAGATGACTCAAACAGAAAACGGGACAGAACATCACTGACTCTGGAAAAACTTATGTCATAACCACTGAGGCACACCTCACTTCCTTCCTGGATGACTGTGGGATAACAGCTGAATAACCAGAACATAATTTGTAGTCTCACATACAACCAAAGTGTACTTAAGCTCTGCCTTTCCTTTCCAAAGGTTTTTTATTTTTATTTTTATTTTTTGTTTGTCATCTTTGCCTGTTTTTTACTCTTAATTATTTGTTCTTAGTTAATCCCCTTGTCACTAAACCTAGGGCTTTTTATTACCCTGTTATATTTAAAGTAACTTGGTATTTGTTTCTTGTAATCACTTATTGGAATTAATTAATAGTATAATTGTTTTATAAGCATCTACCTCAGTATCATAGTAAAATCTTCCACATTAATATACTCTCACCCTGTTTATTTTTACACTTAGATTTATATTAGAGTAAATTTCAAGATTTACTTAGATTTACATGTCATCTTTTTTTTCTCGGAATTATCTATTTGAGCTCACTCTGTTTTCTTAGGTTCATACCAATTATAGGATTTTAATTAACCATTACTTAACTAATTATCTTCAAGATCATTTACTTTATGATTATTATTTTTCTTATTATTTTTTATTTTTTGCATTTATATTATTTTTTATTTTACATTTATATTATCAGTCTCTACTGATTTTTTGTTTTTATTTTATCTAACTTCTGTGTTCTTCCTGGCTATCTATTGGATCTTTATTTTACTTCTAAATTGTTACTATTTTGTTGTATTTACTTCTATTCTTGTGTTTTGCTATATCGTGTATCTTGTACCGTGATCCCTCTGCATCTCTATGCACACTGATATTGATCCTGATCTAAATCTTCCGTCTCATATCTACACCAACCAGCACTTTGATCATCATTATTGCAAGTATTTCACAGCACACCAGGCTAAAAACAAACTCCAAAATAGCACCTGTTTATCAGTTTACAACCAAAATGTTAGATCACTTGGTAAACTTTTTGACGATATAAATGCATTACTCATAGCACTAGGTATGACTACTGCGAATATACTTTTGCTCAGTTTACAATTAAATCCCTTAAATCCTCTTTGACTATTGGAGCCATCTATAGACTTCCCAATACTAACATAGCTTCTTTCTCAGACAACCTAAGGAATCTTATTATTAACAACAATCTCAACAAAAACCACATCATTCTGGGAGGAGACTTTAATATTGACCTGGGTCAACAAAATTGCTCTCAAGTTGACTATTTCCTCAACAGCATGAGCTCCTGTATGCTAATCCCCACAATCACCAAACCTACCCGAGTCACTCAAACATCAGCCACTACCTTGGATCACATATGGACAAACATAACAGCTCCCCTTGTATCTGGTATAATCTACGACAGAACAACTGACCGCAATCCTACCTTTCTCATAGCGAACATGGACATAACACCACCAAAAAGCAAGAAACTTTCATTCAGGCTACACAGTGAATCAGCTTTAGGCAATCTTACAGATGCACTTCACAATATTAACTGGGATTCTGAATTCAATAATACCCAGGATATAAATTCATTAGCTAACCTCTTCCTCTCCAAAACTCTAACCTCTACAACCTTCATTGTCCCCTTCTTACCAAGCAAGTAACTGACAAAAGATTAAACAATCCATGGCTCACAAGTGGCATTCTCAACTCAATCAACAAGAAACATGAATATGAAAAGAAACTTAGGATTGGCTTAGTTCAAGGGAAGTAGCTAAAAGGTACTCATCAATGCTTACCAGTATCATAAGAAAGGCAAAACTTGCATATTATGTGAATAGATTCAGTGAAGCAAAAGGCAATATGAAAAGCACTTGGAAAACCATCTCTAGTATCCTAGGAACTAAACAACACTCACATAACCAAATAAAACTCTACAAGGATGGGGATATACCGTCAACTGATTTAGAAATGGCAAATGAATTTAATAGTTTCTTTTCATCGGTTGGTGCTAATCTTGCCAGTAAAATCCCACAGACTCAGACACATATTAACACATATCTCTCAGGCAGCTATCCAAACTCTCTTCTCTTTTCACCAATCAGCCCGGCAGATGTTGTGTCCATCATACACTCTCTAAAAGCCAAAGCAGGGAACACCAGTGAAATTCCGTCCATTGTATACAAGAGCGCCTCCCATGCCCTTGCCCCACCCATAGCCCTACTGTTCAACAAATCTATAGAGTGTCACACCTTCCCTGATATCCTCAAAAAAGCAAGAGTAACGCCAGTCCATAAAGGAGGCAATCCGGCGGACATAAACAATTATAGACCAATATCAAATCTACCCATTCTATCAAAAATATTTGAAAAAATTATTTACAAACAGCTCTATTCCTACCTCGTAAAATTCGACATACTCAGCCCCTGCCAGTTTGGCTTCCGGTCCCAAAAGAGCACCAACGATGCAATCATTAGTCTCCTTGACATAATCTACTCAGCCCTTGACAAAAATGAGTTTCCGATTGGACTCTTCATTGACCTAAGAAAAGCCTTTGATACTGTTAATCACAACTACCTCTTACTTAAACTCCAGCATTATGGAATCCGAGGCCTTGCCCTTGACTACATCCGATCCTATCTTAGTGACAGACACCAATATGTAACCATCAATGATACAACTTCTTCCACTCTACCAATTACCGTTGGAGTGCCACAGGGCAGTATCTTAGGACCTCTTCTATTTCTTATATATATAAACGATCTGCCTAATGTCTCTAATATTCTCAAACCTATATTGTTTGCTGACGATACTACCCTTATCTATTCAGACCTCAACCCATATACACTAAATAATGTTGTGAATAATGAATTAAAAAAAGTCCACTTATGGATGTCAACTAACAAACTAACATTAAACATAAAAAAGACTTACTACATCTTATTTGGAAGCAAATCATCAAATGCAATTCAGCTACAGATAGACAACATTAACATCAGTAATAAAAATGATGGCAAGTTTCTTGGCCTATTCCTAGACAAGAGACTCAACTTCAGCACCCACATTCAACACATAACTAAGAAAGTCTCTAAGACAGTTGGTATACTCTCCAAAATCAGATATTATGTTCCTAACTCCGCTCTCCTCTCACTATATTATGCACTAATCTACCCCTATCTTAATTATGGTATCTGTGCATGGGGGTCTACCACTGCAAACCACCTTAAGCCCATCATCACCCAGCAAAAATCTGCTATCAGAATAATAACTAACTCTGCTTTCAGACAACACTCAGCTCCCTTGTTTAAATCCCTAAACTTGCTAAATATTAACTCCCTCCACACATTCTCTTGTGTCAACTACATTTACAAAACCCTGTTCTTAAATGCAAACCATGCTCTGAAACTCTCTCTGGACAGATGTAATAGGACCCATTATCACCACACCAGAAATAAATATCTCTTTGATATCCCCAGGGTCAAACTTAATCTGTGTAAACACTCTATGCAAATTAAGGGACCTAGTCTATGGAACTCACTCCCTAGTGAATTGAAAAACTGTAAAACTTTTGCCTTATTTAAAAGCAAAACCAAAAAGTACCTAATTTCATCTTCTTAGTTTCCTACACTGAGCTTTAATTTGCTCTGTACCTAGTGTTACCCAATCTCCTAATTTTATGTATTTAACCCAACCAACCTTATCATTGTGTTCATTGCTGTCTTCTTTTATGTGCTAGCCATATTCTGTATTGTGCCTACCAATTTTTGTCAACTACCATTCAAGCTGTCATTGCAATCAATCTTAGCTACCTAAGTGCTTTAATATACTGTACCTACAATTTTCTCTCATCTTTTTTTTTCTTGCCATGTAACTCTTTTCATTTTTTTATAAATTTTGCAAGTATTTACCTACTTAAAAAATTTTTAGATTAAGGACCTGCCCGAAACGCTGCGCGTGCTAGTGGCTTTACAAGATTGTAATTACCAAGTTATGTATCCCCACATTCACAATGTACCTTCTTGTATATGTATAAATAAAAATAAACTTTTGTGAGTCGATTTCATTTCAAATTACGTCCAAATTTGACCATAGCGCGCATACGAGCGAAAAGTGACGTTATTTTTAAAAGGACGGGTTGGTTCGAAAGCCTTTTGAATAGCTAGCATCTCTGTTTCTAAAGTCGAACATTTGAACTAATGAACACCCATTTGAGAGTCTCCAACTATTTACAGAGTTTCCTGCTTTAACTGCAGCTCCAGTTTATTGTCCCTGTTGGTTTACTGATCCATCTGTGAAGTATCTGTCACTACCACTCCCGTTGTCAACAACAGGACACGTAGCGTCACTACCACTCCCGGTGTATACAACAGGACACGCAGCGTCACTACCACTCCCGTTGTCAACAACAGGACACGTAGCGTCACTACCACTCCCGTTGTACACAACAGGACACGCAGCGTCACTACCACTCCCGTTGTCAACAACAGGACACGCAGCGTCACTACCACTCCCGTTGTACACAACAGGACAAGTAGCGTCACTACCACTCCTGTTGTCAACAACAGGACACGTAGCGTCACTACCACTCCCGTTGTCAACAACAGGGCACGTAGCGTCACTACCACTCCCGTTGTCAACAACAGGACACGTAGCGTCACTACCACTCCCGTTGTCAACAACAGGACACGTAGCGTCACTACCGCTCCCGTTGTCAACAACAGGACACGTAGCGTCACTACCACTCCCGTTGTCAACAACAGGACACGTAGCGTCACTACCACTCCCGTTGTCAACAACAGGACACGTAGCATCACTACCACTCCCGTTGTCAACAACAGGGCACGTAGCGTCACTACCACTCCCGTTGTCAACAACAGGACACGTAGCGTCACTACCACTCCCGTTGTCAACAACAGGACACGTAGCGTCACTATCACTCCCGTTGTCAACAACAGGACACGCAGCGTCATACCACTACCGTTGTCAACAACAGGACACGTAGCGTCACTACCACTCCCGTTGCCAGCAACAGGACACGCAGCGTCACTACCACTCCTGTTGTCAACAACAGGACACGTAGCGTCACTACCACTCCGTTGCCAACAACAGGACACGATGCGGGGTGGATGGTAGAGCGACGGTCTCGCTTCATGCAGGTCGACGTTCAGTCCCCGACCGTCCAAGTGGTTGGGCACCATTCCTTCTCCTCCGTCCCATCCCAAATCCTTATCCCGACCTCTTCCAAGTGCTATATAGTCGTAATGGCTTGGCGCTTTTCCCCGATAGTTCCCTTCCCGTTGTCAACAACAGGACACGTAGCGTCATACCACTCCCGTTCTCAACAAAGGGACACGTATCGTCACTACCACTCCCGTTGTCAACAATCCCGAAGTTGTATGTCAACTTTTGGTCAATTCTTTATAACAATATTATAATATACAAGTGATATAGAAACACGAATTATAAGGGAAAAAGTACTAAGCCAGGATGAATATATAGCTCTTTATTATATTATTATAATTACAATACTATAATTTATTATACAGAATTTTTTCGTTTTACAGAATAATACTCTTTCAGAAAAATACAGAAAATACACTTTATTATACAGAAACACAAGTAAATAATTATCAAAGGCGGCACCATGCTGGGAAGGCCAAAAGAAAAAGAGGACCTTGGGGCATATTAAGGAGTGTTTCAGAGACGCGACACAGGTCTGTGGAGAGTTTACAAGATCACTTCACTGTTTCTGTTGCTTATGTCGATGGGCTGTGTGTTCTTTCTGTTCGAAATGGACTTTTTCTGTGGTAACAGGTCTATCGATGCATCCGGTGTTCGGCCTAACACCGGATAGAACTTCATCCCTGGTGAGGATAGGGGTTGCTGCTGCGCTCCAAGACAGCTTTTTCTGCTGTGAAAGTTATATTGGTGTATCGGAGGATATCGTCTCCGATAATGTATTCGTCGTCATACTGCTGGAGGATATATACATCTGTGTGGAATATAAGGCCTTGGAATTTTATCTCTGCATTCCTTATAACGTGTTTTGTTCTTAATGTTTTCCCGTGCAAGTTTTTTATTTTTTCATTTTACACGTTTCAATTTTAAGCCCAGTTTTTGCACGACGTCTGCTCATAGTGCTTAAGGGCGAACCAGTGTCCAGAACAGCCTTAGATCTCTTGCCGTTGATTTTGGTCTTGAGTCTGATGGAATCGTAGTTTGTGACAAAGTACTTCGTGTTATCCGGCAGCTTGTGCTGTTTCACTGGCCGTATTATTAGTCGGGATTATTTTTCATGTCATTAATTATTGAGCAGTTATGTGCAACTAAAATATCCATGCCCAGTATGGCCTCATCTCCGGGTAAATCATCAACATAGATCTCTGCATCCAAGGATAAATTTACTTTCCGGAAATAAGGTTTAGCTTTCAGGACCCCCTTGAAGAACTTTGAGAAGTCCATTGGCTTCCACTCGTTGTCATTTATGTCTATGGACTGCATTTTATTTAACCGCTTAAAATCCTTTCCCATTACGGCCTCCAAGCCATATTTTTTCATTACGGAAACCGTAACGAAGGTGTCGCATGAGCCGGTGTCCACTAAGAATTGTACTCGTTGGCCTTCTAGCCGTACAGATACAAACAAGTTAGTGCCGACCCGGTGAAGAGGGAGGGACACCTTTCTTGGTGCTCGTTTCTTGCGTCCCATTGTTGCGTTTTATACTTAATTGTCGTCAGGAAGCTCTACCTGAAGCTTATATCCGTGATACAATTTTATTTAGTTAGGCAGCAATAATGTTTAGTTAGGCTGCAATAGTATTCATTTAGCTATAGTTAATATTGTTGTACTTCATATAACTGGCAGTAAAGTCGTGGAGGAGAGTGTACAGGAGGAGCCACTAGGTGGACCTGGCCCGCATAGTAGCGGTGATCCTCCAGGCTTGGTTACTTTTGGTAATTACTTATTTGGGGGTTCATTATAACAGAAAGAGCGGACCAGGAGCTGGAGTACAACTTTATAGTGAGGATTAATGGTTATTGTCAACGGGAAGGGAAGGAAACTATGAGGAGAAGCGCCAAGCCACCACGATTGTAGAGTATAGCACTCCCTGTTGTTGACAACGGGAGTGGCAGTGACGCTACGTGTCCTGTTGTTGACAACGGGAGTGGTAGTGACGCTACTTGTCCTGTTGTTGACAACGGGAGTGGCAGTGACGCTACGTGTCCTGTTGTTGACAACGGGAGTGGCAGTGACGCTACGTGTCCTGTTGTTGACAACGGGAGTGGCAGTGACGCTACGTGTCCTGTTGTTGACAACGGGAGTGGTAGTGACGCTACGTGTCCTGTTGTTGACAACGGGAGTGGTAATGGCGATTCGTGTCCTGTTGTTGACAACAGAAGTAGTAGTGACGCTACGTACCCTGTTGTCGACAACGGGAGTGGCAGTGACTCTACGTGTCCTGTTGTTGACAACGGGAGTGGCAGTGACGCTACGTGTCCTGTTGTTGACAACGGGAATGGCAGTGACGCTACGTGTCCTGTTGTTGACAACGGGAGTGGCAGTGACGCTACGTGTCCTGTTGTTGACAACGGGAGTGGCAGTGACGCTACGTGTCCTGTTGTTGACAACGGGAGTGGTAATGGCGATTCGTGTCCTGTTGTTGACAACAGAAGTAGTAGTGACGCTACGTACCCTGTTGTTGACAACGGGAGTGGCAGTGACTCTACGTGTCCTGTTGTTGACAACGGGAGTGGTAGTGACGCTACGTGTCCTGTTGTTGACAACGGGAGTGGTAGTGACGCTACGTGTCCTGTTGTTGACAACGGGAGTGGTAATGGCGATTCGTGTCCTGTTGTTGACAACAGAAGTGGTAGTGACGCTACGTGTCCTGTTGTCGACAACGGGAGTGGTAGTGACGATACTTGTCCTGTTGTTGACAACGGGAGTGGTAATGACGATTCGTGTCCTGTTGTTGACAACGGGAGTGGTAATGACGATCCGTGTCCTGTTGTTGACAACGGGAGTGGTAGTGACGCTACTTGTCCTGTTGTTGACAACGGGTGTGGTAGTGACGCTACGTGCCCTGTTGTCGACAACGGGAGTGGTAATGACACTACGTGTCCTGTTGTTGACAACGGGAGTGGTAGTGACACATGTCCTGTTATTGACAACGGGAGTGGTAGTGACACTACGTGTCCTGTTGTCGACAACGGGAGTGGTAGTGACGCTACGTGTCCTGTTGTTGACAACGGGAGTGGTAGAGACGCTACGTGTCCTGTTGACAACGGGAGCGGTAGTGACGCTGCATGTCCTGTTGTTGACAACGGGAGTGGTAGTGACGCTACGTGCCCTGTTGTTGATAACGGGAGTGGTAGTGACGCTACGTGTCCTGTTATTGACAACGGGAGTGGTAGTGACACTACGTGTCCTGTTGTCGACAACGGGAGTGGTAGTGACGGAACATGTCCTGTTTATGACAACGGGAGTGGTAGTGACGGTACGTGTCCTGTTGTTGACAACGGGAGTGGTAATGACGATACGTGTCCTGTTGTTGACAACGGGAGTGGTAGTGACGCTACTTGTCCTGTTGTTGACAACGGGAGTGGTAGTGACGATCCGTGCCCTGTTGTTGACATGGGAGTGGTAATGACACTACGTGTCCTGTTGTTGACAACGGGAGTGGTAGTGACGCTACTTGTCCTGTTGTTGACAACGGGAGTGGTAGTGACGCTACGTGTCCTGTTGTCGACAACGGGAGTGGTAATGACGCTACGTGTCCTGTTGTTGACAACGGGAGTGGTAGTGACACTACGTGTCCTGTTGTTGACAACGGGAGTGGTAGTGACGCTACGTGTCCTGTTGTTGACAACGGGAGTGGTAGTGACGCTACGTGTCCTGTTGTTGACAACGGGAGTGGTAGTGACGCTACGTGTCCTGTTGACAACGGGAGCGGTAGTGACGCTGCGTGTCCTGTTGTTGACAACGGGAGTGGTAGTGACACTACGTGTCCTGTTGTCGACAACGGGAGCGGTAGTGAACGCTGCATGTCATGTTGTTGACAACGGGAGTGGTAGTGACGCTACGTGCCTGTTGTTGATAACGGGAGTGGTAGTGACGCTACGTGTCCTGTTATTGACAACGGGAGTGGTAGTGACGCTACGTGTCCTGTTGACAACGGGAGCGGTAGTGAACGCTGCATGTCCTGTTATTGACAACGGGAGCGGTAGTGACGCTACGTGCCCTGTTGTTGACAACGGGAGTGGTAGTGACGCTACGTGCCCTGTTGTTGACAACGGGTGTAGTAGTGACACTACGTGTCCTGTTATTGACAACGGGAGTGGTAGTGACGCTGCGTGTCCTGTTGTTGACAACGGGAGTGGTAGTGACACTACTTGTCCTGTTGTTGACAACAGTAGTGACGCTACGTGTTCTGTTGTTGACAACGGGAGTGGTAGTGCCATTATGTGTCCTATTATTGACAACGGGAGTGGTAGTGACACTACGTGTCCTGCTGTTGACAACGGTAGTGACGCTACGTGTCCTGTTGTTGACAACGGGAGTGGTAGTGACGCTACATGTCCTGTTGTTGACAACGGGAGGTAGTGACGCTACGTATCCTGTTGTTGACAACGGGAGTGGTAGTGACGCTACGTGTCCTGTTGTTGACAACAGGAGAGGTAGTGACGCTACGTGTCCTGTTGACAACGGAGTGGTAGTGACGCTACGTGTTCTGTTGTTGACAACGGGAGTGGTAGTGACGCTACGTGTCCTGTTGTTGACAACGGGAGTGGTAATGACGATCCGTGTTCTGTTCTTGACAACGGGAGTGGTAGTCACTTTACGTGTCCTGTTGCTGACAACGGGAGCGGTAGTGACGTTACTTGTCCTGTTGTTGACAACGGGAGTGGTAGTAACACTACGTGTCCTGTTATTGACAACGGGAGTGGTAGTGACGGTGCGTGTCCTGTTGTTGACAACGGGAGTGGTAGTGACACTACTTGTCCTGTTGTTGACAACGTTAGTGGAAGTGACCGTAATTGTCCTGTTGTTGACAACGGTAGTGACGCAATGTGACCTGTTGTTGACAACGGGAGTGGTAGTGACGCTACATGTCCTGTTGTTCACAACGGGAGCGGTAGTGACGTTACGTGTCCTGTTGTTGACAATGGGAGCGGTAGTGACGCTGCGTGTCTTGTTGCTGACAACGGGAGTGGTAGTGACGCTACGTGTCCTGTTGCTGACAACGGGAGTGGTAGTGACGCTACGTGTCGTGTTGCTGACAACGGGAGCGGTAGTAACGCTACGTATCCTGTTCTTGACAACGGGAGCCGTAGTGACGCTGTGTGTCCTGTTGTTGACAACGGGAGTGGTAGTGACACTACCTGTCCTGTTGTTGAAAACGGTAGTGGAAGTGACGGTAATTGTCATGTTGTTGAGAACGGTAGTGACGCTATGTGTCCTGTTGTTGAGAACGGTAGTGACGCTACGTGTCCTGTTGTTGACAACGGGAGTGGTAGTGACGCTATGTGTCCTGTTCTTGACAACGGGAGTGGTAGTGACTTTACGTGTCCTGTTGCTGACAACGGGAGTGGTAGTGACGCTACGTATCCTGTTGCTGACAACGGGAGTGGTAGTGACGCTACGTGTCCTGTTGCTGACAACGGGAGTGATAGTGACGTTACGTGTCCTGTTGTTGACAACGGGAATGGTAGTGACGCTACTTATCCTGTTGTTGACAACGGGAGTGGTAGTGACGGTACCTGTCCTGTTGTTGACAACGGTAGTGACGCTACGTGTCCTGTTGTTGACAACGGGAGTGGCAGTGACGCTACGTGTCCTGTTGCTGACAACGGGAGCGGTAGTGATGCTACGTGTCATGTTGTTGACAACGGGAGCGGACGTGACACTGCGTGTCCTGTTCCTGACAACGGGAGTGGTAGTGACGCTACGTGTCCTGTTATTGACAACGGGAGTGGTAGTGACGCTGCGTGTCCTATTGTTGACAACGGGAGTGGTAGTGACACTACGTGTCCTGTTGTTGACAACGGGAGTGGTAGTGACGCTGCGTATCCTGTTGTTGACAACGGGAGTGGTAGTGACGCTACGTGTCCTGTTGTTGACAACGGTAGTTGAAGTGACGGTACTTGTCCTGTTGCTGAGAACGGTAGTGACGCTACTTGTCCTGTTGATTACAACGGGAGTGGTAGTGACGCTACGTGTCCTGTTGACAACGGGAGTGGTAGTGACGCTATGTGTCCTGTTGACAACGGGAGTGGTATTGACGCAACGTGTCCTGTTGTTGACAACGGGAGTGGTAGTGACACTACTTGTCCTGTTGTTAACAATGTTAGTGGTAGTGACGGTGCTTGTTCTGTTGTTGACAACGGGAGTGGTAGTGACGGTACTTGTCCTGTTGTTGACAAAGGTAGTGGTAGTGACGGAACATGTCCTGTTTATGACAACGGGAGTGGTAGTGACGGTACTTGTCCTGTTGTTGACAACGGGAGTGGTAATGACGATCTGTGTCCTGTTGTTGACAACGGGAGTGGTAGTGACGCTATGTACCCTGTTGTTGACAACGGGTGTAGTAGTGACACTACGTGTCCTGTTATTGACAACGGGAGTGGTAGTGACGCTGCGTGTCCTGTTGTTGACAACGGGAGTGGTAGTGACACTACATGTCCTGTTATTGACAACGGGATTGGTAGTGACACTACGTGTCCTGTTGTCGACAACGGGAGTGGCAGTGACGCTACGTGTCCTGTTGTTGACAACGGGAGTGGTAGAGACGCTACGTGTCCTGTTGACAACGGGAGCGGTAGTGAACGCTGCATGTCCTGTTGTTGACAACGGGAGTGGTAGTGACGCTACGTGCCCTGTTGTTGATAACGGGAGTGGTAGTGACGCTACGTGTCCTGTTATTGACAACGGGAGTGGTAGTGACGCTACGTGTCCTGTTGACAACGGGAGTGGTATTGACGCAACATGTCCTGTTGTTGACAACGGGAGTGGTAGTGACACTACTTGTCCTGTTGTTGACAATGTTAGTGGTAGTGACGGTGCTTGTTCTGTTGTTGACAACGGGAGTGGTAGTGACGGTACTTGTCCTGTTGTTGACAAAGGTAGTGGTAGTGACGGTACTTGTCCTGTTGTTGACAACGGTAGTGACGATTCGTTTCTTGGTGTTGACAACGGGAGGTAGTGACGCTACGTGTCCTGTTGTTGACAACGGGAGTGGTAGTGACGCTACGTGAGTAGTATAAAGTGTGCCATATCACGACCGTTTTGCTTTTTTCAACGGTCGTGATATGGCACACTGTTTTTTAGTTGCCCCGGTGAGATTTGACGGTCGGTCTATGGCACACTGTTTTTTCGTTACCCGGTGACCCATGCACGGGCATTGCTAATGGTCAATGACGTCATCAACTTACCTGGGGATTAAAAGGCCGGCTCCTGGCCCCATCATTTTTTGTTGTCTCAGCGACCCCGCACAGGCATTGCTAATGGTCACCCCATCTTCATCTCCCTGTTTTAAGTCCGTTTTCTGTTATAGTGTATTTATTCCCATTTTTTCAATATTTATAGCAAAGGGGGATTCAAATGCTGTCTTCCGTCCAGCCTAATGTGCAATAGCGCTAACCATTATATGCTCGTTTTTTCTCAATAAGGTATTACCATACTGTTTCCCATTGTCTAAGATTTCATATCAACATAAGAAATGAGTTCACCCCTGTTACCAATCCAGTATTTACCCAGGTCTTTTTTCCTAAATCTAAAACTCATTGCAATTTATGCACATTATTTCATGTTCTGTCCAGTGTTGATAATTTTCATAGCCTATTAATATCCCCTTTATCATGTCCATTCATGTCACATCTATTTCTTCGCCTTTCTGAAGAATGTAATTTAAGCTTTGTCAATCTTTCTTTAGAGATTGCTTATGTAGCATAGGACAAATAAATATGAAAACCCACTATCATCCATTTGTATGAAAACAGTCTCCTGCCAGGCATGGTGACTTCAATGCGATTTCAGTACTAATCCAATATTGCTTCATAACGCATAAATATATGCACGTACATAAATATATATATGCACATCTCACATTCGCTCAAAAACATGCCTCCCCTACACCTTACTGTAGCATATAACAAATTCAAATATTCATTCAGTAAAAGCAAGTCTCTCATGTTTTAAAATAAGACCTTCTGCAGTCATCTTCTTGTCTGACGTCATCATCCCTAATGCGCTGTAAGCCGCCAATAAGCTTCCAGCCAACGTGCTAATGCCGGTCCTATAGGAGGTTCACACATAAGTGTGAACTCTTAATCACTAGCAATACCTTAACTGTACTCTGTAACATCATAGGCGATATTCGTCTACATTGGCTCGTATTTTTGCTCATTGCTCCTATTTTTCTGTTATTCATAAACCCGATCAAACCATCCTAACCTAACCTAACCTAACTTATTATTTATAACAAACAAATACAGACCAGTTGTTGTTGTTTAGTGACATCACGAAAAGCGATCTCAGGTATAGGGATAAGGTATTGTTAGCCATTAGCATATAAGTGTCAAGGTATCACAGCACCTGACTTGTCAAACTATGTGTGACGTCACCAGATGACTAATGCGGCCTTTAGCGTCCTACTAGCATATTATTATTCAAAAATGACTAACCATCCCCACCTAACCTAAACAGAGGTTTAAGAATATACATTTTATAGTTTTTTATTATTTTTATTGGTAATAAAAGTTTACATTCTAGTCTCAACAGCAACATTGTAATGGGGAACAAGCATGATATTTTAGATGTTGGTTATATCAATCCTAGATCCTGGTAAATTTTTTTGAAAGGGAGACCAGTTCCTCTGCCACATCAAATCTGGAAGAAGTCCTCACCTATACTCTGTGCTTCACCAGAGTCGATATTCGTCTACATTGGCTCATATTTTCGCTCATTGCTCCTATTATCTGTTATTCATAAACCCGATCAAACCATCCTAACCTAACCTATTATTTATAACAAACAAGTACATTCTACAGACCAGTTGCTGACATTGTTTAGTGACATCACAAAAAGCAGCCTCAGGTATAGGGATGAGGCCATTAGCATATAAGTGTCAAGGTATCACAGCACCTGACTGGTCAACTATGTGTGACGTCACCAGATGGCCAATGCGGCCTTTAGCGTCCTACTAGCATATTATTATTCAAAAATGACTAACCATCCCCACCTAACCTAATCAGAGGTTTAAGAAATGACCTCTGATTGCATGAAAGCGGAGATTTTTCTGAAGGGGGGAAAAGAAACACTTGCGCAGCGCCTTCCGCGGCCTGCGCGGGAAGGTATGGGAGCTTATAAATAGGGAAGGAGCGGGAGGATCAGCCTCACTCTCACAGTCACCACAACAGTGCTCGAAACTCCTCCTCTCCTCACAACGTCGGACCACGCACGAGATGGACCACGTGACGGCTACCCTGGTCCCAGACCTCGCTCTACTGGACGTATTGGTACCCTCGACCTCGCAACTTGCTTCGGCAGGGGCCTCCTGCCCCACACTCCTATCGCCAAGGTAAAAGTGAAGTTTCTGTTTAATCTAGTCAGGATCTCCCCAGTGCGGCGTGTGTAAAGCGCCATCCCCTAGCGGTCCGTGTGTACCCCTTAACTAGCTACCTTGGCCTCCTGCTGCCCTGGGGAAGCAGGAGCGCCATTAGGGTCCGCGCCAGACTCCGCCGTGCGATGCTTTCTGGGTCGCTTTGCCCTTGGCGTTGATGCCACGTGGCCTGGCGGTGGCGGCCCTCCGCCCTTGGGCCCGGCCCTTAGGGCCCAAGCCAAGTCGGCGTCGACACGTGGCCAGGCTCCAGGTGGCCTGTCCCCGGAGCCCACGCCCTGGTCGTGACGCCCACGCGGCAAGGCGCTCCTTGGAGCGCACGCCCTGGGCCGTGCTCACCACGTGGCCGGGCGGGGGCGGCCCTCCGCCCTTGGGCCTGGTCCTTAGGGCCCAAGCCAAGTCGGCGTCGACACGTGGCCAGGCTCCAGGTGGCCTGTCCCCAGGGCCCGAGCCCTGGTCGTGACGCCCACGCGGCAAGGCGCTCCTTGGAGCGCACGCCCTGGGCCGTGCTCACCACGTGGCTGGGGGGGGGGGCGGCCCTCCGCCCTCGAGCCCGGCCCCTAGGGCCCAAGCCAAGTCGACCTCGACATGTGACCAGGCTCCAGGCCTATGTCTGGGCCTGTTCCCGGGGCCCACGCCCTGGTCGAGACGCCCACGCGGCAAGGAGCTCCTTGGAGCGCGCGCCCTGGGCCGTGTCCAGCCTTCCTGCCCCTCCGCCTCGGGCCAGCGGGTGCTCGGCCCCGTCCTTGCGGACGGCATCCGGCATGGATTGCACGTGCGAGCGTGTGCACGTACGTACGTGCGCACGTGATTACTGTGCGTGCCCTGGGGGGCCCAGCAGCGTCCCGGGCACGGGTGTCGCCCTGCCTGGGCCCTGGGTGCGGCCCGAGCACATGTCCCATGGTGGCCAAGCCCCGGCTTGGCTCAGCTGTTGTCCTGGCCGGTCTGGCGTTTGTGAGTCCCGCCGATGATCATGACCTTAAATCCGTTTCTTTTCTTATTTTACACGTTGTGGCCATTCAACAAATATTCATTCACGCTAATTTTACGTTATTCATGGTTACTACTCCCCATTATGGTATGCAGCCGATGCTCAGCAGTTGCTGGCCTGGCTGGGGGTGTCCCGGCCGAGCGTCCCTTGGGGGCGAAGCCCAGCTACTGACGCTGGCTCAGCTGATGCCCCGGTCGGCCTGGTGGAGGTGTTTCACGCCGATGACTCATGGCCTTATGTTTATTCATTTAATTCGTTTGTCCCTTAACTAATAGCTGCGGCTATTAAACACTTACACGAATACACTATTTTAACCAGTTATTTGTGGTTCTGGTTACCTGTTACGCTGGGCTGCTTTTGACCCAGCAGATGTGATTCCTGATGATGACCCATGGCCTATAATTTCATTTATTTATTTGCTAGTTATTTTAACTATCCGTTTGTGGCTTACATTCATCTATTCCACCTGCTATTAACCAGTTATTTGTGGTTTCCTGCTTACCCATTATGTCATGCTGTCATTGGCCCAGCGGACGCGATTCCTGCTGATGTCACTTGGCCTATAATTATTTCATCTATTAATTTAATTTTAGTAAATTTATTTATTCGTTCGTGGGTCTTACTCAACTATTCAACCCCGCTAATTTAACCAGTTGCTTATGGTTACTGATTACTCATTACGTTCTGCTGTCGTTGGCTCAGCTGATGTGTTCCCTGACGTTGACACAGGACCTATATTTAGTTCCTTCTATCTTTGTTTAATTCCATTACTTGTTTGTGGCTGTTGATCATTTTACAAAACCCGCTCTTAACCAGTAATTTATGGTTAATAATTACCCATTATGTTACGCTGCTGTTGACCAAGCAGCTGCTGGGCCAGCTGGTGGTGTCCCAGCTGAGTGTGTCCCCACGGGGCAAGCCGCCAGCGACGTCCCAGCTGATGTGGCCCCGGATGTCGACCCAGCAGCAGATGGCCCAGCTGCCATGGGGCACGATCCAGCGGTTTTTATTATTCCTATTTAATTGGATATCCCTTTAATTAATAACTGTAGCCAATCTCCAAGTATTAAGTCACGCTAATTTTCACCAGTCATTTATGGTGCATAATTACCCATTATGTTCTGCTGACCATGACACAGCTGCAGATGGCCCAGTGGTGGTGCTCCAGCTGTGCGTGTCCCCTGTTGGACGACCCCGCCCGCTGATGTTAGGCCCCATATGATGATCCTGCAGTTGCCGGTCCAGTTGCCATGGCGCACGGCCCAGTGGCCACTGTACCGTCCGATGTGCTCACAGGATGTATGTTCCAGACGACCCAGCAGCAGATGGCCCAGCTGCCGTGGGGCACGGTCCAGCAGTTTTCTTATACCTATTTAATTGGGTATCACTATTAATTAATTACTGTAGCCATTCTTCAAGTATTACACCGCGCTTATTCTCACCAGTTATTATGGCGCCAAATTACCCATTATGTTCTGCTGACCTGGTGGAGGTTACACCAGGTGATGGCCCGGCTGCCATGGGGTACGGCCCAGCGGCCGGTGTCCCAACTGATGTTTGATGTCCCGACCGATGTTTGATGTACCGACCGATGTTTGATGTACCGACCGATGTTTGATATACCGACCGATGTTTGATGTCCCGACTGATGTTTGATGTCCCAACTGATGTTTGATGTCCCGACTGATGTTTGATGTCCCGACTGATGTTTGATGTCCCGAATGATGTTTGATGTTCCGACTGATGCTCGAGGTTTTGACTGATGTTCCAGACTTAAGTCTGGCCGGTGTTGCCGGCATTATTTAGTCCTTTATGGTTACAATTAAACATTATGTTATGCTGCCGATGTCCCTGCACCAGCTGCCACAGCTGGTTGTGTTCCAGCTGTGCATGTCCCCTGCGGGACAACTCCCCCCGCTGAAGTCCCGGCCGAAGTGGGCCCATATGATGACCCTGCAGCTGATGGCCCAGCGGCCGGTGTCCGACTGATGTGGTCCAAGGTGTCCCGACCGATGTTGGATGCTCCGACCAAGGCTTGAGGTGGCCTGATGTTCCCAGGACGTTGTTCCAGACTCATGTCTGGCCGGTGTTGCCCGGCATTACTTTATTTACGGTTATTGATTACCCATTATGTTATGCTGCCACTGTCCAGCAGCTGAAGGCCCGGGCGGCGGTGTTCCAGCTGAGCATGCCTTATAACTACTCATCACAGGTACTGTAACTTCAGCAATCGGTAAGTGCCACAGGTCCAGGATACATCGTCAACGTCCTGCCGTATTTATTACAGTACTTTTGGCTGCACATTTTATGTTGCTGACTCTGGTCACATTTATGCTGTTATCATTTTCGGACTAACATGGTTACATTTAGCCTACCACATTTTAATACTTCATTGGGTGCTTTGCTTATGTTGCATGTTTGGTTACTTTGCTGTAACCAAACCCCTTTGCTGTAACCCCTCAATAATTTATTAACTTATTACAGTCTGTATGCGGGGACTTTGCTGCACAGTCATGTGGCTTACTATGGTTAAATTTATGTGGTTATCAGTGCGCGGGCTAAAATGTTTACGTTTAGCCTAGCACGCTTTATTACTACTTTTGATGCCTTGCCCATGTTGCATGTCCATATTACTTCTGCTGTCTTTACAGTCAGGTTCGTTAAACTATAGTTTGCCTCTTACGTTATTAACTACTTATAAACTCCCTACGTTTGGTGCATTGCTCATGCTGCATGCCTAGGTTAATATTGCTGTCTTTGCAGACCGGTTGTTTAACTTTAGCTGCCTTTAAGTTATTATCTAGGGCGGCTTGGATGCTCTAGTTAAAGTCTATGGGACCTCGCCTCTTGTGTAAGTTATTAAGTAAAGTCAGCTGGAATGTGCTGTTGCAGTCTTCTTCTTACTCACTTGTTGTTTAGTTATTTACAGGTAATAATTAACCATTATGTTACGCTGCCGATGTCCCAGCAGCCGCTGGCACAGCTGGTGGGGTTCCAGCTGAGTATGTCCTGTGGGGGGGCCACCCCCACCCGATGATGTTCTGCCAGATGTGGCCCCAGACGACGATCCGGCAGCTGCCATGGGACACGACCCGCGGCTGATTCTGATGTTGCTGATGTGGTCCCTGCCGATGGTCTAGCGGCGGATGGGCCGGCTGATGGTGTTACAGCTGAACATGTCCCCTGGGGGCCGAACCCGGCGGCTGATGTGCCTCAGCCGATGCTACAGCAGGTGATGTCCTGGCGGATGTGTTCCCCCCCCCCGATGGTCAAGCGGCCGAAGGCTCAGCTAGCGGCGTCCCAGCTGAGCATGCCCTTATAATCATTTATCAGGGCTGCAGTAAGTTTCAGCAATTGGTAAGTGTCATAGGTTCAGGATCCGTGTCGACGTCCCCTTTAAATTTATTACCTTACTTTACGCCTGGTATTTGCTGCACATTTATGTTGCTTACTACCGGTTACAGATGGGTGTTTAACATTTTGGGCTAAATGTTACATTTAGCCTACAAAAAATTTCATACTACTTGGATGTATTGCCCGTCATGCATGTTTGTTACTTTGCGGTGTTTACAATTTTGGTTGTTTAACTTCAGCTTGGCCTTAAGTCAGTAACTAAGGTCGGCAAGGATGTGCTAGTAGCGGTGATACGGGCCCTTGCCTCTTGTCCAAGATTTCCTGGCCCTGCATTTTGATCAGTTTCCCCAAAAATTTATATCAGTATTCTTCGGTTAGCTCTGGCTACATATGTAAGTGACTTACTACTATTTACATTTATGTTGTTAATTCAGCCCATTGCCTAGAAGCTACTACGTCAGGTCAGCTAGGATGTGCCAGCTGCTGTGTTACTGGGCTCACGCCTCTTGCTTCACGATCATCCAAACTACTGTTTTACTTTACAGATTTTACATTCACGGTCGTTAGCTTTCGCTTCTCGCCAGAAAAGTTATTAAGTAACGTCAGCCGGGATGTGCCAGTTGCAGTGGTGGTGGCGCTGACGCACCAGTTCCATGGTCGATTCCCGGCAGCCGATGTCCCGGCCGGTGGCGCTGCTGTCCTAGCTGCCGCTCCCTCAGCTGCCAATGTCCAAGCTGCTGATGACATGGCTCACGAAGCCCAGCTGCAGCGTTCCCCTGACGTTATCCCTACCAATTTCTCANGATGCTTTTTTTATACCTTCAAGCTAGTTAGTTATTTAGTTTAGTTCATTTATTATGCACCCCATACCATGGTGTGTTTAACTTCAGCTTGGCCTTAAGTCAGTAACTAAGGTCGGCAAGGATGTGCTAGTAGCGGTGTTACGGGCCCTTGCTTCTTGTCCAAGATTTCCTGGCCCTGCATTTTGATCAGTTTCCCCGGAAATTTATATCAGTATTCTACGGTTAGCTCTGGCTACATATGTATGTGACTTACTACTAATTACATTTATGTTGTTAATTCAGCTCATTGCCTAGAAGCTACTACGTCAGGTCAGCTAGGATGTGCCAGCTGCTGTGTTACTGGGCTCACGCCTCTTGCTTCACGATCATCCAAACTACTGTTTTACTTTACAGATTTTACATTCACGGTCGTTAGCTTTCGCTTCTCGCCAGAAAAGTTATTAAGTAACGTCAGCCGGGATGTGCCAGTTGCAGTGGTGGTGGCGCTGACGCACCAGTTCCATGGTCAATTCCCGGCAGCCGATGTCCCGGCCGGTGGCGCTGCTGTCCTAGCTGCCGCTTCCCCAGCTGCCAATGTTCAAGCTGCTGATGACATGGCTCACGAAGCCCAGCTGCAGCGTTCCACCTGACGTTATCCCTACCAATTTCTCACTCTTTCCAGCCTTAGAGTAATTTATGGTATTCCCAGCTTCATGCCCAGTTCCCGTTATTCTCTACTGACAGTTATATTTACAGGCTTTTTGCCTAAATTGTCTTGCAGCCGGACTCCTACTTACCACTGAAGTCTTCCCTAGTGGCCAGTTGACGGTATTTCCTATCTCCATCAGATGTTGATGCCCAGCCGCCGATGTCCAGCCGCAGGTGTCCCAGCGGTGATGCTCCAGCTGTGATGTTCCGGGCACGATCTTGCAGTTCACCATGCGGCAACGGACGTTAAGTTAATTCATTAATTGCGCGATTTGTCTCTTGCTGCTTGCGTTATACACGCTAAGTTAATGTGGGTTAGGGTTAAGGTCTACCATCGCTGCTTGCTTCTTTAACTTATAAAACCCTTGCTCGTCGTATTTGACTTAACTAAGCCAGCTGTTAGGTTGGGCTAGTTACCGAGTTACAGGCCCATGCCTCTTGCTTCAGTTTCCCTGGGTTAGCATTTCCACCGGCCTACAGCAATTTGTTCTACCATGGTTCTAACCATGCTGCACGTTTTATTCTATTTTTGCTGTACTTACAAGTGCGTTCGCTTAACTTTTGCTCTGCCATTATCGTTATTAAGCAGAGTTAGTAGGATGCTCTAGTTGCAGTGTTGCGGGCCCCTGTCTCCTGCTTTACATTTTCCTGGCCCTGCATGTATGTTTAGTTCCCTCTGAACTCTATTACTGTATATTCGTTAGCTCTTGCTTGTTTGTTAATAACTACTGGTTAAGTTATGTCGTTCACCATTTATGCCCTAAATGTTACATTTAGCCTACCACAGTTTATTTCTGTTATTAGTGTATTGCCATGTAGCATGTCGTTTAATTTGCTGTGTTTACAGTTGTCGTTTCACTTGCTTGCCTCTTAAATTAGTAAGTAAGCCAGCGAGGAGGCGCTTTTACGCTTGGTCTTGCTGCATAATTATGTTACTCACCCCGGTTACATTTGCGTTGTTTACTCGGCTATTTGCCTCTCCACTACTACGTAAAGTCAGATAGGATGTACCGTTTGCTGAGTACGGGCCTCATGGTTCTTGCTTTACGCTCATTCACGCCTGTTCAATTTACTTTCTGGGTTTACATTTACGGTCGTTGACTATTACTGGACGCTGTCTTTTCACTACTTCCCTTAGTTCCCGCTGTGGAGGTGTCCGTTTGTGCCAGGAGTTAGGGTTTTTGTATCTGGCAGTACCTTTGCCAGGCTTCTCTGTCCCCCCACTCAGTTATGCTTGGGACTTTAGTCAAATCTAACATTCCTGCCTCACGCAACAGGTGCAGCATCCAGTTAACCCCACTCTTGCAGCCTCGCTGATACCAGTACGCGTTTGGTGTGGGCCCACCACAACCGTGCCGTTGCCTTATACGTTACCACTGCATGCCAGCTTCTGCCCCCTCTTACTGCCTTAAATACTTCCAGATCCACGGTAGAACGCGCACGAGGAACACCATGAATGCACGAGGACCAGGTGGTGGGGCCCGAGAGGCGGACCACTGATCACGAGCCACCACGAGAGGTATCCTGGGTGGCGACCCACATGCCTCTAAGCCACCTCCTCCCCCACATCCGTGGGACCCGCCACAGCGACAACGACCGACACGGGGTCGACCCTGGGGAGTCGGCCTCTGTGTGGACAGCGTTCACTTTCCCACACCCGCCCTGGGGCCAGCCTTCCAGGACTGGTCTCTGTGAGGGCGGGCACCAGCGACGAGGATATACGCGGGATCGAACAGTCATTTGCCACGGTGGGAAGCCTCCCTACATGGGATCCAAACCCTGCAGTACGTACTCCTCCCAGGGTCACTGTCGCCGGGTTATCTCGCCTCTCTACGCCCATGGCTTGTCAGGATGGCGCTACATCAGCACACCAGGGAAGCTGTCTCCGTTAACAGCTGCCTGTAGACCCGGACTGGTACCTTTTTCAGTCAGGGGCACCTGACTGTTTTTTAACGGCCTCTCCGGGCATACGGGCACGGTTACGCGGCCACGGTAGCGAGCTACCATGTTCCTCCTTATAGCGGCCAGCGGGCCTCGCCCTTCGGGGGGGGGGGGTCCGGCCAGCTGGCCTGCGGTGGGGGTGCAGCGCCGGTCCCCAAGTGCCCCGCTGTCCGCAGCTAATTCTTTGCCCAGGCGGCCTCCGTTAAGTGTTATGTGGCCTATTCACTTGATTGAACTAGTTTCTATAGTTAAGTTATATAATTGATTGAACTAGTTTCTATAGTTAAGTATATAATTGATTGAACTAGTTATATAATTAAGTTCACATAATTGTTTGAACTAGTTATATAAGTCGAAGTATATAATGGATTGAACTAGTTATATAATTGCTTGAACTAGTATATAATTAAGTTGTATAATTCACTATAATGACATTAGGTTTCTGCAGAACGTGTTTACCATGCCACTAGGCTAAGCTTACTCACTTAATACGGGTGTACAATTTAAGTTAAATATTAGTACTCAGTAGACATGGGTATGTTACTTTTGTTTATCAATACACGTTCTGCAGAATTTATTAACCATCTCCAAAATTAATAAATAAGCCCCAAACCAGTTTGTGTCTTTTTCCCCCTGAGCAGAAAATGACCTCTGATTGCATAAAAGCGGAGATTTTTCTGAAAGGGGGGAAAAAGAAACACTTGCGCAGCACCTTCCGCGGCCTGCGCGGGAAGGTATGGGAGCTTATAAATAGGGAAGGAGCGGGAGGATCAGCCTCACTCTCACAGTCACCACAACAGTGCTCGAAACTCCCACCCGCCTCCCCTCATGCGTGGCGGTCCCCTGTCTTGTACTGTGCCAGTTTCCCTACAGTCTTCCCTCTCCAAGTCCGGGAGGGGGGGGGGTGCAGCGCCGGTCCCCAAGTGCCCCGCTGTCCGCAGCTAATTCTTTGCCCAGGCGGCCTCCGTTAAGTGTTATGTGGCCTATTCACTTGATTGAACTAGTTTCTATAGTTAAGTTATATAATTGATTGAACTAGTTTCTATAGTTAAGTATATAATTGATTGAACTAGTTATATAATTAAGTTCACATAATTGTTTGAACTAGTTATATAAGTCGAAGTATATAATGGATTGAACTAGTTATATAATTGCTTGAACTAGTATATAATTAAGTTGTATAATTCACTATAATGACATTAGGTTTCTGCAGAACGTGTTTACCATGTCACTAGGCTAAGCTTACTCACTTAATACGGGTGTACAATTTAAGTTAAATATTAGTACTCAGTAGACATGGGTATGTTACTTTTGTTTATCAATACACGTTCTGCAGAATTTATTAACCATCTCCAAAATTAATAAATAAGCCCCAAACCAGTTTGTGTCTTTTTCCCCCTGAGCAGAAAAATAAATTACCATTACCTTACTAATTGCAGTAGTTCTTAACACCACTAACAGTAGTGTTAATATAATTTAATCTGAGCATATTGCTGATAATATGACTCCTGATAATGTAAATCGAGAGTTATTTATTGAAATTATTTAGTAACAGTTTTTATTCTGTTACGATCGAATGCTCTGGAGAAGTATAAATATTATCTCCATTTCTCGCTAGAGATCATTTATCGAGAATATTATAATTATTAAATCCCTATAATTCCAACTTAGTTCATATTATCGCATTTTATCCATAATTGCGCGGAAAAGAATAATTCGTGTTTAATAATTTCCGTGGTGAATGCGAGAGCGGGGAGGGAGGAAGGCGGTGACGCCATTACTCAACAAGGCTTGGTCACGAGGCAGCGTGGGTAAGGCACATGGCAGTTGCTGGGAGTTCTTATCGACAAGAATTACGTTGATACCCAGTTAATAAGTGAAAATTACTTGCCTATGTGTTCTCTAGTGCCTCGTCAGTTAATAACGCGTCGACAATTAGAACCAGGACTCGTAATTAAGTGTACACAGCAGTGAACATTGAGACTGGCAGACGGGAATTTCGGCAGACCTCAGTACTCTGTTACGCTCACATAAGTATTTCCCTAGTTTTGGTGCATCAAAGTAGGTAGTACATTTGTGAGTAGTTTGTCGTCAGGAAGAATGAACAGCAAAAATAACATGTTAGTAATGTTTATCACTCATCTCAGTTACATGAATATCTGAACATAATTTGTAGCCTAGTCAATCGCTACTTTACATTCCTTTGCTTACAGCGTGTATTTGAGGTGCCAGCAAGATTCTCATCAATCGTGTTATTTACCTCGAGTTCTTTCTCTATGGGGATTCCGTGACCACGAGGACGAATGATGAACGGGCGTTAGAAATCGTCTTACAGCTAAGACACATTTTTTCGTACAATTTTATTCAATTTGATTATTGATTCTATATAATTCATACAATTTTCTATTGAATAATTATTGCCAGATTTGGTAATTAATGTTTATGCTTTAACTGTGCTCAGTATTTATGCTCAGTGATTAATGATGATTAATGATCATAATGATTATAATTTGATTACCATATATTTGAATATATTGTAGTTAGATTTACCATGTTATTAATACCACAATGAACTAGTGACGAACCACACTGGTTCCTAGATATATATGAACTTCTAGAAATAACCCCCCAATGTTGATATTTGAGGCTTTGGCTTTAATTAATAATTACAGTCTTCATTTATTTCAAGTGATTATTCTCTGAATAAGTTTCCATAGACACTGGTTCTCTAGTGTCATTCAAATGATCACTTTTATTTGTTTTCCCTCTTTTCTCAAAAGTGGGTGGTCCTTCGAGTTATTTCAATACAATAATTAAATAATTTAATTTCTGAGTTCAAGCCCCAGATAACCAACAGAGCTAGTACATACAATGCCTAAAGCCACTATTACGCAATGCGTTTCGGGCAGGAAGAACATTAATATCTAGAACTTAATATTAATAGAGCATAAAGAATAAATAAATATGCAAAACTAATTAGGATAATAAATAAGAAGAATAAGAAAAATAAATAAGAAAATAAATAAGTTAGGAAAACATCAACAGGTAAAATGTTTACAATTACTAATGAGGATAACCTCAACACTTTCCTCAACCAATGTGGTCTGTCTAACTTTATTATCGCTCCCAATGAGTCAACATAATTAATCCCCTTGTCACGTAGTGCGGGCTAGGTATCCTAATTTCTTTTTGTTTCACTTTTTTAATTAATTTTTAATTTACCTTTTACTAGTCATTTTCTGGGCACAATTAACCGAGTGCTTTAATATTTCTTCATGTCTCTTAAGTATACGGTCATAACTTACTACTTTTAGTAAATAATCCTTAGCTTAAATTAACCTATGTTTATTACTCAACTTTTTCTCTGATTTCATTTATTACCAAGGTTGCCTAGCCTCGCCATCCTCTCTTACTCCATTGTACCACTGGCTTTGCCTGTGTCTCATTTATGGAAATTATTTACTTACAGTGTACCTGAGAGTACCTGTAAGCTACCTCATTTTTCGTTTTTTTTTTTTTTGTTCATTTTGTTTGTGTTTTGTATAGACTTGTTTTATATATATTTTCCCCTTTTATGTCTTAATTCTCTTTTGTAATTTGCCATTCCTGCCTTGTATTCCTGCAACCTCCTTATTATGCAGGCAAGTTTAGACCCTGAACTAAACCTCTTATCCACTATCTATGACAATCATCACTTTAATGATCTGAACTGCAGATATTTTACAGCAAATGATGTAAACAATGTATTATCACATAATCACAATATCTCTGTAATCAACTTAAATGTTAGATCCCTAGGTAAACACTTCGATGATGTTAGTGCCTTAATTGAAACTATTGACAACAAATTCACTTTTATTATACTTACTGAAACGTGGTTGAAAGAGGATACTACTCAACTCTTTAACATGCCTAACTACTTGGCAATTCACAACTGTCGTCAAACTCAGAGAGGTGGTGGTACTGCTCTTTACTACCATCATGAACTAACATGCTTAATAGTAATTAGAACTAGAGACTGCTGTGGGGAGTATATCTTCGCCAGTTTCAGAGTAAAGGGTACCGAGTCTATCCTGTCTGTGGGAGCAGTCTATAGGATTCCTAACACTGATGTGCCCGAATTCAATTCAAACCTTAGAAATCTAATACTCGATAACAGACTTAACAAAAACCATCTAATTATCGCAGGGGACTTTAATATTGACCTCTGCGAGCCTGAGCACCCTACTACTGTTAGCTTCCTCAACTGTATGAATTCCTGCTTCCTCATACCCTTAATCACTAGACCTACCAGAATCACTGATAGTACTGCCACGACTCTAGATCACATCTGGACCAACATAACCTCTCCGCTTACTTCAGGTATAATCACCGACAGCACTACAGACCATTACCCCACATTTCTCTTAACTAACATTAACAAACCACCTCTAGAGTCAAGGGAGATAAGTTTTAGGCTGCACAATGAATCTGCTATAGACAATTTTATAACTGCTGCTGATAATGTCAACTGGGAGTCAGAGTTAGGTAACATAGGGGACATCAACCTAGCAGTACAATCTTTTCTTCAAAAAACTCTAAGCCTTTATAACACCCACTGTCCTATGCTTACAAAACAAGTCACTACCAAAAGGCTTAACAATCCCTGGCTTACAAAGGGAATACTTAAATCCATTAATAAAAAACATGACCTTGAGAAGAAGTATAGGCTAGGAACCGTCTCTAAAGAATTCTCAAAGAATTACTCTTTACTGCTATCTAAGATAATTAGACGAGCCAAAACTAAATACTACGAAGATAAATTTACCCAAATAAAGAGCAACATTAAAAAAACTTGGAGCACAATTTCACAAATCTTGGGATCAAAGAAGATTTTAAACAACAAACCAACACTCCTGTCTAATAACGATGGTCAGCTTTCAGCCTCTGATTCTGCTATTGAGTTCAATAGGTTCTTCTCTTCCATTGGGTCATCCCTTGCAAATGATATTCCTTCTTCCAGTACTGATGTTAAGGACTACCTTACAGGTAACTATCCACAGTCTCTGTACCTAAAGCCTACTAATTCCACTGATGTCAATGAGATAATCCTTTCCCTTAAAACCAAGTCTAGTGCCCTTGAGGAGATTCCGACATTAATTTACAAAAAAGCCTCCAGATCCTTAGCCCCTGCAATTGCATTGCTCTTCAACAAGTCACTTGAACTCCAAACCTTTCCAGATATTCTAAAAAAAGCGAGAGTAACCCCTGTCCACAAATGTGGTGATCTCACAGATGTTAACAACTACAGACCTATTTCAATCCTGCCTAACTTATCAAAAATTTTTGAAAAACTAATCTACAAGCAGCTTTACTCTTATCTAGCCAAGCACAATATACTTAGCTCTTGCCAATATGGCTTCAGACCTAAAAAAAGCACTAACGATGCACTTATTAGTATGATTAACTTAATTCATGCAGCTCTTGATAAAAATGAGTTCCCTGTTGGGTTATTTGTGGACCTGCGTAAGGCTTTTGACACTGTCAACCACCAAAACCTTCTTCTTAAATTACATCATTATGGAGTCAGAGGACTCTCCCTGCAATACCTCAAATCTTACCTTACTGACAGGCTCCAGTATGTTTCTGTGAACAATTCAATTTCTCCTACCCTACCCATCAACATTGGTGTTCCTCAGGGCAGCATACTTGGCCCTCTCCTCTTTCTCATCTACATTAATGACCTTCCAAATGCCTCCCAACACCTTAGACCAATTCTATTTGCTGACGACACAACCTTCATTTACTCCAGTCCTGACCCCCTTGCTCTAAATGCCACAGTAAATACCGAGCTTAATAAAGTCCATCTTTGGCTAACTGCCAACAAACTCACCCTTAACATTGACAAAACTTTCTATATTCTGTTTGGCAATAAATCCTCTAATCAAATAAATCTCAAGATTAACAATACCCAAATTTGTAACAAATTAGATGGCAAATTCCTTGGCGTTCTCATTGATCACAAGCTTAATTTCCAGGGACACATTCTAAATATATCAAAAAAAGTTTCAAAAACTGTTGGCATTCTTTCTAAGATCAGATATTATGTACCCCGCCCTGCCCTGGTGACTCTCTATTACTCCCTCATCTATCCATATCTCAACTATGGTATTTGTGCTTGGGGTTCTACTACCCAAAATCATTTACGTCCTCTAATTACTCAACACAAAGCTGCTATTAGGACAATATCCAACTCTGGCCCCAGACATCACTCGGTACCCCTACTCAAATCTCTCAATATGTTAGATATTAAGTCACTGCACATTCTCTCATGTGTATTATACATATATAAAACGCTGAACTGTAATGCCAATCCTGACCTCAAAAGCTTCATTGAAAGCTGTAACAGAACCCATGAGCACCACACCAGAAATAAATACAGTTTTGATATTCCAAGAGTACGACTTAATCAAACTAGAAATGCTCTACAAATCAAGGGACCCAGAATGTGGAATGACCTTCCCAACCATGTTAAAGACTGTACCTCTCTCAACCAGTTTAAGATTAAAACTAAACACTACCTGATAAACTCCCTGTAACCTACCTTACCCCTCTATTGTCAACCCATGTCTTATTTTTTTTTTATTCAACGCTGTTTGTCTACATATTGTATTTGTGCTGCTTTTCAGTCATGTTCCCCCTTTTTTTGTATCTTTATTTGTATCTGTTCTCAAAACATTTTATTCTTTTTGCTCAATTAGTATTAAGTTTTAGATATTAATGTTTTCTTGCCCGAAACGCATTGCGTAATAGTGGCTTTAGGCATTGTATGTACTAGCTCTATCTATAAATCGATCCACTTATGTAAAATCTCTTTATGTATGTACCTTTCCTGAATAAACATATTTATATTTATTTATTTATTTAAACAAGCATGGTGCCTCGGGACATGACGGCTACACAGCTCAGCGGTCAGTTAAATCAGTAAATAATTGTCAAAAGATGGCGCAAAGCGGAGCTGCCACGGAAAAATCGCCACCTCGGCGAAATCGTCATTTTTCTCAAAACTCAAAATCAAAACCAGCCGTAGAATCGTTTTCAAAATGCTACCATTAGAATTACCGCATCACTGGACGTTTCTTTTAATTAACTCTTTCTTTGCTAATTTTAAATATTAAGCCTTTTACACATATATTTACCGAGATACAGCCAATTCAAATATCAAACATATCATCATGTTTTCTCAACATATTATTAAAAAAAATGAGTTGATGACCAAGTAATAATAATTATAATGAGCCTAATAATAAATGGATATTAAAAAATTATGAATTTCTTTCTTCGTCACTATTGTAGATACTTTTTTTATATCTTCAAGCCTATAACAGCCTACAATCACTGTGAAGAAAATTTCTCTGTCTACAATGTCATCAGGATGTTGGATATCCACTAGAGTGAGTCCTGCCTGAACCAGGATGTTGGATAGCCACTGGAGAGTCCTGCCTGAATCAGGATGTTCAATATCCACTGAAGAAAGTCCTGGCAGAATCAGGATGTTTGATATCCACTGGAGAGAATTTCTGGTTGAATCAGGATGTTCGATATCCACTGGAGAGAGTCCTGCCTGAATCAGGAAGTTGGACGTCCACTGGAAAGAGTCCTGCCTGAAACAGGATGTTGGATGTCCACCAGAGAGAGTCCTGCCAGAACCAGGATATTGGATATCCACTGGAGAGAGTCCTGCCTGAATCAGGATGTTGGATGTCAGTGGAGAAAGTTCTGCCTGAATCAGGATGCCAGATGTCCACTGTAGAGAGTCCTGCCTGAATCAGGATGTTGAATGTCCACTGGAGAGAGTCCTGCCTGAAACAGGATGTTGGATATCCACTGGAGAGAGTCCTGGTTGAATCAGGATATTCGATATCCACTGGAGAGATTCCTGCCTGAATCAGGATGGTGGATGTCCACTGGAGAGAGTCCTGCCTAAAAAAGAATGTTGGATATCCACTAGAGAGAGTCCTGCCTCAATCATTATGTTGAATCTCCACTGGAGAGAGTCCTGCCAGAATCAGGATGTTTAATGTCCACTGGAGAGAGTCCTGCCAGAACCAGGATATTTAATGTCCAATGGAGAAAGTCCTGCCTGAATCATGATGCTAGATGTCAACTATGAGAAATTAGCCCTCATTATTTTAATCATATTGGATATCTCAGGATGATGGATATCCTACATTATAATCAGGATGTAGAATACCCGCGAAGGGATCCGGCGGCTGTAACGAGTAAATAGGAGTCCCACTGAGGCACAACATACCAGAATTATATCAAAGGAAAGCAGATATCCGTAGATGCGATACCTTCTACAATATTCAGAGTGCAGAATATCAACAGCTCTCAGATATGCTTTCATTGTCGTCAGGATCAAGGATATCCAAAAGAATGCCAATAAATTGTTGTTGTTATAGATTTAGCAACTCGGAACAAGTTCCAAGTAGCACGGGCTATGGTAAGCCCGTAACTTACCTGGCACAGGAGCTGGGCAAGAAGCACGGGCTATGGTTAGCCTCGTGGAGAGGAGATGTCTCCCGTGGCCAATGGGTGCATAATAAATGAACTAAACTAACTAACTTTTGATTTTTAATTGCCATATTTCCTATAGAAACAGAAAATATTCAATGATTAAATCAAATAATAAAAAACTGACCAAAAGATAGAAACAAGCATGGTGCCTCGGGACATGACGGCTACACAGCTCAGCGGTCAGTTAAATCAGTAAATAATTGTCAAAAGATGGCGCAAAGCGGAGCTGCCACGGAAAAATCGCCACCTCGGCGAAATCGTCATTTTTCTCAAAACTCAAAATCAAAACCAGCCGTAGAATCGTTTTCAAAATGCTACCATTAGAATTACCGCATCACTGGACGTTTCTTTTAATTAACTCTTTCTTTGCTAATTTTAAATATTAAGCCTTTTACACATATATTTACCGAGATACAGCCAATTCAAATATCAAACATATCATCATGTTTTCTCAACATATTATTAAAAAAAATGAGTTGATGACCAAGTAATAATAATTATAATGAGCCTAATAATAAATGGATATTAAAAAATTATGAATTTCTTTCTTCGTCACTATTGTAGATACTTTTTTTATATCTTCAAGCCTATAACAGCCTACAATCACTGTGAAGAAAATTTCTCTGTCTACAATGTCATCAGGATGTTGGATATCCACTAGAGTGAGTCCTGCCTGAACCAGGATGTTGGATAGCCACTGGAGAGTCCTGCCTGAATCAGGATGTTCAATATCCACTGAAGAAAGTCCTGGCAGAATCAGGATGTTTGATATCCACTGGAGAGAATTTCTGGTTGAATCAGGATGTTCGATATCCACTGGAGAGAGTCCTGCCTGAATCAGGAAGTTGGACGTCCACTGAAAAGAGTCCTGCCTGAAACAGGATGTTGGATGTCCACCAGAGAGAGTCCTGCCAGAACCAGGATATTGGATATCCACTGGAGAGAGTCCTGCCTGAATCAGGATGTTGGATGTCAGTGGAGAAAGTTCTGCCTGAATCAGGATGCCAGATGTCCACTGTAGAGAGTCCTGCCTGAATCAGGATGTTGAATGTCCACTGGAGAGAGTCCTGCCTGAAACAGGATGTTGGATATCCACTGGAGAGAGTCCTGGTTGAATCAGGATATTCGATATCCACTGGAGAGATTCCTGCCTGAATCAGGATGGTGGATGTCCACTGGAGAGAGTCCTGCCTAAAAAAGAATGTTGGATATCCACTGGATATACACAGCTCAGCGGTCAGTTAAATCAGTAAATAATTGTCAAAAGATGGCGCAAAGCGGAGCTGCCACGGAAAAATCGCCACCTCGGCGAAATCGTCATTTTTCTCAAAACTCAAAATCAAAACCAGCCGTAGAATCGTTTTCAAAATGCTACCATTAGAATTACCGCATCACTGGACGTTTCTTTTAATTAACTCTTTCTTTGCTAATTTTAAATATTAAGCCTTTTACACATATATTTACCGAGATACAGCCAATTCAAATATCAAACATATCATCATGTTTTCTCAACATATTATTAAAAAAAATGAGTTGATGACCAAGTAATAATAATTATAATGAGCCTAATAATAAATGGATATTAAAAAATTATGAATTTCTTTCTTCGTCATTTATGTAGATGCTTTTTTTATACCTTCAAGCCTAGTTAGTTAGTTTAGTTTAGTTCATTTATTATGCACCCCATACCATGGTTGTTTAACTTCAGCTTGGCCTTAAGTCAGTAACTAAGGTCGGCAAGGATGTGCTAGTAGCGGTGTTACGGGCCCTTGCCTCTTGTCCAAGATTTCCTGGCCCTGCATTTTGATCAGTTTCCCCGGAAATTTATATCAGTATTCTACGGTTAGCTCTGGCTACATATGTATGTGACTTACTACTAATTACATTTATGTTGTTAATTCAGCTCATTGCCTAGAAGCTACTACGTCAGGTCAGCTAGGATGTGCCAGCTGCTGTGTTACTGGGCTCACGCCTCTTGCTTCACGATTATCCAAACTACTGTTTTACTTTACAGATTTTACATTCACGGTCGTTAGCTATCGCTTCTCGACAGAAAAGTTATTAAGTAACGTCAGCCGGGATGTGCCAGTTGCAGTGGTGGTGGCGCTGACGCACCAGTTCCATGGTCAATTCCCGGCAGCCGATGTCCCGGCCGGTGGCGCTGCTGTCCTAGCTGCCGCTTCCCCAGCTGCCAATGTTCAAGCTGCTGATGACATGGCTCACGAAGCCCAGCTGCAGCGTTCCACCTGACGTTATCCCTACCAATTTCTCACTCTTTCCAGCCTTAGAGTAATTTATGGTATTCCCAGCTTCATGCCCAGTTCCCGTTATTCTCTACTGACAGTTATATTTACAGGCTTTTTGCCTAAATTGTCTTGCAGCCGGACTCCTACTTACCACTGAAGTCTTCCCTAGTGGCTAGTTGACGGTATTTCCTATCTCCATCAGATGTTGATGCCCAGCCGCCGATGTCCAGCCGCAGGTGTCCCAGCGGTGATGCTCCAGCTGTGATGTTCCGGGGCACGATCTTGCAGTTCACCATGCGGCAACGGACGTTAAATTAATTCATTAATTGCGCGATTTTGTCTCTTGCTGCTTGCGTTATACACGCTAAGTTAATGTGGGTTAGGGTTAAGGTCTACCATCGCTGCTTGCTTCTTTAACTTATAAAACCCTTGCTCGTCGTATTTGACTTAACTAAGCCAGCTGTTAGGTTGGGCTAGTTACCGAGTTACAGGCCCATGCCTCTTGCTTCAGTTTCCCTGGGTTAGCATTTCCACCGGCCTACAGCAATTTGTTCTACCATGGTTCTAACCATGCTGCACGTTTTATTCTATTTTTGCTGTACTTACAAGTGCGTTCGCTTAACATTTGCTCTGCCATTATCGTTATTAAGCAGAGTTAGTAGGATGCTCTAGTTGCAGTGTTGCGGGCCCCTGTCTCCTGCTTTACATTTTCCTGGCCCTGCATGTATGTTTAGTTCCCTCTGAACTCTATTACTGTATATTCGTTAGCTCTTGCTTGTTTGTTAATAACTACTGGTTAAGTTATGTCGTTCACCATTTATGCCCTAAATGTTACATTTAGCCTACCACCTTGGATACCTTGAGGATACCTTGAGGTGCTTTCGGGGCTTATCGTCCCCGCGGCCCGGTCATCGACCAGGCCTCCTGGTTGCTGGACTGATCAACCAGGCTGTTGGACGCGGCTGCTCGCAGCCTGATGTATGAGTCACAGCCTAGTTGATCAGGTATCCTTTGGAGGTGCTTATCCAGTTCTCTCTTGAACACTGTGAGGGGTTTGCCAGTTATGTCCCTTATGTGTAGTGGAAGCGTGTTGAACAGTCTCGGGCCTCTGATGTTGATAGAGTTCTCTCTCAGAGTACCAGTTGCACCTCTGCTTTTCAACGGGGGTATTCTGCACATCCTGCCATGTCTTCTGGTCTCATGTGATGTTATTTCTGTGTGCAGGTTTGGGACCAGCCCCTCTAATATTTTCCACGTGTAAATTATTATGTATCTCTCCCGCCTGCGCTCAAGGGAATACAGATTTAGGCTCTTTAGTCGGTCCCAATAGTTTAGATGTTTTACCGAGTGGATTCTAGCAGTAAAGGATCTCTGCACGCTCTCCAGATCAGCAATTTCACCAGCAGTGAAAGGGGCTGTCATTGTGCAGCAGTACTCCAATCTAGAGAGCACAAGCGTTTTGAAAAGTGTCATCATCGGTATAGCATCTCTAGTGTGAAAAGTTCTTGTTATCCAACCTGTCATTTTTCTTGCAGTTGTGACGGCTACTTTATTGTGTTCTTTAAAGGTAAGGTCTTCCGACATGAGTACACCCAGATCCTTTACATTGCCTTTTCGTTCTATGTTATGATTTGCCTGAGTTTTGTACGTAGTTTCCGTTTTTATATTTTCATTTTTTCCATAGCGCATGAGCTAGAACTTGTCTTCGTTAAACACCATATTATTTTCTGTAGCCCATAGAAAGACCTGATCTACATCTGACTGGAGGTTCGCCGTATCCTCTATGTTGCCTACTCTCATGAAGATCCTAGTGTCATCTGCAAAGGATGATACAGTGCTATAGGTTGTGTTCTTGTCTATGTCCGATATGAGGATGAGAAAAAGTACTGGAGCAAGCACAGTACCCTGGGGGACTGAGCTCTTAACGGTTGACGGGTTGGATTTTATTTTGTTGACTATTACACATTGGGTTCTGTTGGTCAGGAAATTGTAGATCCATCTGCCTACTTTTCCGTTAATTCCTTTTGAGCGCATTTTATGGGCAATAACACCATGGTCACATTTATCAAAAGCTTTTGCGAAATCTGTGTAAATTACATCAGCGTTTTGTTTGTCTTCCATAGCATCTAATGCCATATCATAGTGGTCCAGCAACTGCGACAGGCAAGAGCGCCCTGTTCTGAAACATGTTGTCCGGGGTTATGGAGATGCTGTGATTCCATGTATTTTGTGATCTTACTTCTTAGCACTCTCTCAAAAATTTTATGATGTGCGATGTTAGTGCTATCGGTCTGTAATTTTTTGCCTCTGCCTTATTTCCTCCTTTATGAAGTGGTGCTATCTCTGCTGTTTTTAGTATATCAGGAATAACGCCAGTATCTAGGCTTTGTCTCCACAGAATGTGAAGGGCCTGCGATAGTGTTTTTTTTACAGTTCTTGATGAATATGGAGTTCCAAGAATCCGGGCCTGGTGCGGAGTGCATAGGCATACTGTTTATGGCCTCTTCAAATCCAGTGGGGATAGGGTGACGTCTGATATATGATTTGATGTTGGTATCATATCCATGAAAAATTCATTTGGGTTATCGATCTCACAGTTTATTTCTGTTATTAGTGTATTGCCATGTAGCATGTCGTTTAATTTGCTGTGTTTACAGTTGTCGTTTCACTTGCTTGCCTCTTAAATTAGTAAGTAAGCCAGCGAGGAGGCGCTTTTACGCTTGGTCTTGCTGCATAATTATGTTACTCACCCCGTTACATTTGCGTTGTTTACTCGGCTATTTGCCTCTCCACTACTACGTAAAGTCAGATAGGATGTACCGTTTGCTGAGTACGGGCCTCATGGTTCTTGCTTTACGCTCATTCACGCCTGTTCAATTACTTTCTGGGTTTACATTTACGTCGTTGACTATTACTGGACACTGTCTTTTCACTACTTCCCTTAGTTCCCGCTGTGGAGGTGTCCGTTGTGCCAGGAGTTAGGGTTTTTGTATCTGGCAGTACCTTTGCCAGGCTTCTCTGTCCCCCCACTCAGTTATGCTTGGGACTTAGTCAAATCTAACATTCCTGCCTCACGCAACAGGTGCAGCATCTAGTTAACCCCACTCTTGCAGCCTCGCTGATACCAGTACGCGTTTGGTGTGGGCCCCACAACCGTGCCGTTGCCTTATACGTTACCACTGCATGCCAGCTTCTGCCCCCTCTTACTGCCTTAAATACTTCCAGATCCACGGTAAACGCGCACGAGGGAACACCATGAATGCACGAGGACCAGGTGGTGGGGCCCGAGAGGCGGACCCTGATCACGAGCCACCCACGAGAGGTATCCTGGGTGGCGACCACATGCCTCTAAGCCACCTCCTCCCCCCCCCCCACATCCGTGGGACCCGCCACAGCGACAACGACCGACACGGGGTCGACCCTGGGGAGTCGCCTCTGTGTGGACAGCGTTCACTTTCCCACACCCGCCCTGGGGCCAGCCTTCCAGGACTGGTCTCGTGAGGGCGGGCACCAGCGACGAGGATATACGCGGGATCGAACAGTCATTTGCCACGGTGGGAAGCCTCCTACATGGGATCCAAACCCTGCAGTACGTACTCCTTCCAGGGTCACTGTCGCCGGTTATCTCGCCTCTCTACGCCCATGGCTTGTCAGGATGGCGCTACATCAACACCCAGGGAAGCTTCTCGTTAACAGCTGCCTGTAGACCCGGACTGGTACCTTTTTCAGTCAGGCACCTGACTTTTTTTAATGGCCTCTTCGGGCATACGGGCACGGTTACGCGGCCACGGGAGCGAGCTACCATGTTCCTCCTTTCTAGCGGCCAGCGGGCCTCAGCTCCTCGGGGGGGGGGGGCCGGCCAGCTGGCCTGCGGTGGGAGTGCAGCGCCGGTCCCAAGTGTCCCGCTGTCCGCGGCTAATTCTTTGCCCAGGCG
This sequence comes from Procambarus virginalis, assembly GCA_020271785.1. Classification (NCBI taxonomy): domain Eukaryota; kingdom Metazoa; phylum Arthropoda; class Malacostraca; order Decapoda; family Cambaridae; genus Procambarus; species Procambarus virginalis. The sequence continues at coordinate 1,592 of WNGS01081755.1, read as the reverse complement.
GCCTCCGTTACGGTTATGTGGTCCTATTCACCTGATTGAAATAGTTCTATAGTTAGTTATATATATTGATTCGACAACTTACAGTTTCTATAGTTAGCATATAATTGCATTGAAACTGTTTATCATCTAAGTCACCATAAATTGTTTGCAACTAGTATAGTAAGTCGAAGTATATAATGGATCGAACTAGTTAATTAATTGCTTGAACTAGTATATAATTAAGTTGTATAATTCACTATAATGTCATTAGGTTTCTGCAGAACGGGTTTACCATGCCACTAGGCTAAGCTTACTCAATTAATACGGGTGTACAATTTAAGTTAAATATTAGTACTCAGTAGACATGGGTATGTTACTTTTGGTTATACAGACACGTTCCTGCAGATTTAGTTGAACCATCTACAAAATTAATAAATAAGCCCCAAAGCAGTTTGTGTCTTTTTCCCCCTGGGCAGAAAATGACCTCTGATTGCATAAACGCGGAGATTTTTCTGAAAGGGGGAAAAAGAAACACTGTGTGGCAGCAACCTTTTGCGGCCGCTGCGCGGGAAGGTATGGGGCTTATAAATAGGTAGGGAGCGGGAGGGATCAGCCTCACTCTCACACAGTCACCACAACAGTGCTCCAAACTCCACCCGCCTACCCTCATGCGTGGCGGTCCCCTGTCTTGTACTGTGCCAGTTTCCCTACAGTCTGTCCCTCTCCAAGTCCGGGAGGGGGGGGGGTGCAGGGGCCGGTCCACCAAGTTGCCCCGACTGTCCGCAGCTAATCTTTGCCCAGGCGGCCTCCGTTAAGTGTTATGTGGCCTATTTCCCTTGATTGACTAGTTTCTATAGTTAAGTTATATAATTGATTGAACTAGTGTTCTATAGTTAAGTATATACTTGTGAGTTGGAACGAGTTATATAATTAAGTTCACCCTAATTGTTGTTGAACTAGTTATATAAGGTCGCCCGTATAATGGATTGAACTAGTTATATAATGGCTTGAACTAGTATATAATTATGTTGTATAATTCACTATAATGACATTAGGTTCTGCAGAACGTGTTTACCATGTCACTAGGCTAAGATTACTCACCTAATACGGGTGTACAATTTAAGTTAAATATTAGCACTCAGATATGGACATGCTACTTTGTTAATTCCTACTTTCATTTTACATGTTCTGCAGAATTTATTAACCATATCCAAAATTAATAAATAAGCCCAAAACCCAGTTTGTTGTCTTTTGCCCCCTGAGGCAGAAAAGATAAATTACCATTACCTTACTAATTGCCGTAGTTCTTAACACCACTACCAGTAGTGTTAATATAATTTCATCTGAGCATATTGCTGATAACATGACTCCTGATAATGTAAATCCGAGAGTTTTGTATTATAATAAATTATCGAGTAACAGTTTTTATCTGTTACGATCGAATGTACTCTGAGAAGTTTAAATATTATCTCCATTTCTCCGCTAGAGATCATTTATCGAGAATCTAATAATTATTAAATCCCTAAAATTCCAACCCAGTTCATATTATCGTATTTCATCAATAATTGCGCGGAAATGAATAATTCGTGTTTAATAATGTGTGACCGTGGTAG
>WNGS01081751.1:34621-44847 GCA_020271785.1 Procambarus virginalis | reverse complement strand
GGGAATGGGGAAGGGGGGGGGGCCTTAGGGGGAATGGGAAATGGAGGGGCGTGTTGTAACAGTGCAAATAGTTTTGCACTGTTTCATGTATAATTGTGAGTGGTAATTGTGTGGTGTGTGTGTATGGGTGCGTGTGTGCGTGTAGTCGATATAGAAGGGGTAGTTGGTGAGGGAGCCGGCACAGCTCCGCTGTCATGGCAGTACGAACAAGGAGGTCTTGTGTACTGCAGGACCCGCTGGCTCCTATAGGGTTAGTTTTGCTTCTCAGGCCTTATTTAGGCATGGGGAAGAGAGTACACGGCTTCCCTCACGTTGGGGGTGGCTGGTAGAGTCAGTGAGGGACACGCTTTGATAGAGGGAAGGTGACCAGCCAGTCTCTCCTGCAATCTTCACCCTAGGCGGGTGCCAGTCACCCCTAGGGTGTATCCGTCTGAGTTGAGGAGGTAAGAGTGTCAGTAATGCATTACCTTTATGGTGTGTCTTAGTAGTGTCGAGCTAGTGGAGTCTGAACCATTTAGCCATGTATGGTGTGGCTGTATGAAGGGGTGATCCCCCCCCCCTTTCAATTTGTAAATATTGTGTTAAAATAATAGAATGTCAAAGTGTTAAATATCAGTTGCTGGAAATTGAAATGTTTGGAAGATAATTTGATTCATAAATATCTGTTGGTAGAATAACAAACGTGGATTTGTTTAGTCCTACTTTTTGAGTCAATGTCACCTGAATTAAGAGAACTAAATTAAAGCAGTGTTCCTGTCGCATGTTTAAGTGGAAGTGAATTTAAGAATTGAGATTCAATGACAGGTGGTGGCAGCAAACATCCGAACATCAGTATAGTATAACATCATAGAGAGCATAGATAGAATAAGTTCTGTCTACTCTCCCTACCCTTTTCTTATATCCTCCTACATCACTCTACTCCTCCTCCTTCATTCTCTCCCTCCTGTCTCTTCTCTTCCGTCCCCTCTCCCCGTTTTCTATTCCCGCTCGCCTCCTCTCTACCTCATCCCTGCCTCAATCTCCCCATGTTCTATCCACCATCCTCCACCCTTCATCCCTCTCTTCTCATCCCTCCGCTTCTCTCTTTCTTGACTTTATTCTGATTCTCTTCTTATTCTCACCCCCCCCCCCCCGTTACACCGGAATGGGCAAACACCTGCCTTACTGCTTCAGTCATATATGTATTGTCGTTACATACGTGACATTTCAACAGTTTTAAACTGTAAGCTCTTACATTTTCTGGAACTGGCAATGGGATATTCTGTCGCGCGCGTCGGCGTTCTCGACTCACAACCAAGGATCCGGGTTCATTTCCCGCGCAGGACAGAGATGGTTTGGGTGGACGATTCCCTTTCACCTGCTGACTGTGTTCACCTATCAGTAAATAGGTTATCGGGAGTTAGGCAATTGTTGTGGTTGCACTCTGGAAGGGTCATGCTTGACCTGGGCGATGGGGCGGGATTTCAATAAGTCTTAGTACAGGCTTCCTGTCCCCACCACCCTCCCTCCCTTTCCGGCCTTGTTAAGTAGTGAGGGGGACTTTGTGGGCGGCTGCCGGGGGTGTGTTGCACAATGGGACGCTCCTCCATGGATGCTCCTCCGTGGATGCTCCTCTGTCCTTTTATGGCCTTATGTTCCTGCTGTCGTTCCTTTGCCTGCTTTTTGCCGTTCTTGATTATTCTTTCGGATATCTTCTGTTTTGACGGCCGGGTGTTTGGGGAGGCGCACGCTCTCTCATCCGTAGAACTGTGGTACCCGACGTCGCGAACGAGGGGACGCTTTTATTGTCAATCTTCACCTTCGTTGCTGGAGCCGATCTCGACGGACTGACAGTTCTTAAGGTGACGATCGTAGGGCGTATACTCACGATGCACCCCTGGGGGGGGCAGGGGGGGTACTATCACCCTCAAGTAACTTGGAAAAGTTACTTGAACCGATAATTGCAAATACCATTCGTCTTCATTTTGAAAAACATAAATTAACAAATGATTCACAACATTGATCAAGCATGGCTTGTTAATTAAACATGAACAAATGGCCGTTCATGTATAACGAATTTGTTATAATTTTCCTCCAACATAGTTTGTTACGACCCTGGGTTCATTAAATGGAAACCAGAAGTCAATTTGCGTTCTAAATAATTACTTTACATTAGTTGATAGGATTGGATCACGTGAGAAGGATATTTAATTAACAATAACATTACATGCAGGATCCCTTAAAGCCTGGTTCTGCAGTATTCCCGTCATCCTTGCCAAACGTAAGATGAATCTTGTTTCTCACAGAGCATTCAGACTCTGAGCTTATTGACTATTAAATATAATATTGAACTAAGTATCAGCTACCCTTAGAATTGTTAAAGTAACTAGTAATGCAGGTCGGTGAAGATTTGTATTGGTGTGGCTGTACGATCACCTAGGCATCACTTCCCGGCAGCATATATAAGGGAGCGCAGAGGCTGTTTAAGGTCTCTCTGGCTGGCTGTGTGGTGGTGGACATAACTCTCCTCTGTGTGTCTATTTCTACTCCTCCTCTTCCTCTTCCCTTACCTTATCCTGTGTCTAGTTTACAAGATAAGTACCGTGTTACATGTACGTTTTCTGGCATAAGTGTGTAGTTAACGCTAGTGTTTATGTTGCTAAGTTACTCTAGGAGGTCTCAGTGGAACCACATGTGCTCAAGTGGTACCAGGCTACATAGAGTCCTTGCTAGTGTCCCTTGCCAAGTAATCTTTACCCTAGTTGCCCCTGTAAACCTTGTACCCTGCCTATGTGGACCAAGGTATTTAACGTAAGATAGAGTGAAAAAGAGAATAGTTGTGTTAATGTATATGGGGGGTTATTAGAGGGTTTAATAAATAAGTACTATTAAAGGAGTATCCATTCTCCCTGATGAAGTGGAGCAGTGATCTACTACCTTACCTTGAGGATACCTTGAGGTGCTTCCGGGGCTTAACGTCCCCGCGGCCCGGTCATCGACCAGGCCTCCTGGTTGCTGGACTGATCAACCAGGCTGTTGGACGCAGTTGCTCGCAGCCTGACGTATGAGTCACAGCCTGGTTGATCAGGTATCCTTTGGATACCTGACTAGACTACAGAAATTACTTCAAAGCCAGTAATTTAGTACTGGTTATACTTTTATTGGAGGCCGGGCCTAACTCATCTTAGGAACTCCTAGGTTTTTCCCTTAGGCCCTCTCCGTACAACTATATACCTTCCCATAACACATACCTTTTCCATAAGAATAGTTGAGGCAGTTGATAGTGGTAAGGATTGTGATGTTGTGTACCTTGACTTTAGCAAAACTTTTGATACAGTGCCACATGAAAGACTGATTAGAAAGATAGAGGCTCATTGTATTGGGGGTGCTATATTAAGCTGGATTAGGGCATGGCTATACCAAAGGAAACAGAGAGTTAGTATAAATGGGGTTAAGTCAGAGTGGGAAAATGTTGTAAGTGGAGTGCCTCAAGGCTCTGTCCTGGGCCCTCTGTTGTTTATAATATATATAAATGATTTAGATTCAGGTTTGAGTAGCAACATCTGCAAATTTGCCGATGATACAAAAATTGGAAGGGAAATGAACACGAAAAAAGACTCGCTATCACTTCAAGACAATCTAAATAGGGTTTTGAAATGGTCAAAAAATTGCCAGATGCAGTTTAATGCTAACAAATTTAAGGTTTTGAGGCTAGGTAATGATAAGAGTTATAAGATACGAGCTAGATGGTGTTAAGATTGCGAAAGGGATCTGGAAGTTATGATTAGTAAGAATTTAAAACAAAAGGATCAATGCCTGAATGTTCGTAATAAGGCAAATAGGACACTGGGATTTATTAATCGAAGCGTTAGTAACAAGACACCTGGTGTGGTTCTTCAGCTATATCTTGCTCTGGTTAGGCCCCATTTAGATTATGCAGTTCAGTTTTGGTCGCCGTACTATAGAATGGATATAAATTCACTTGAACGTGTCCAGCGTAGGATGACTAAGTTAATTCCCCAAATTAGAAACCTGTCATATGAAGAAAGATTGACAAACCTTAAATTACATTCTCTAGAAAGGCGAAGAGTTAGGGGTGGCATGATGATGTGTACTCACCTAGTTGTGCTTACGGAGGTTGAGCTCTGGCTCTTTGGTCTCGCCTTTCAATTTTCAATCAATTAACTTTTTTCATAGATTCGTAGATTTTTCTCGTAGATTCGTAGTCCTAAGGTTCTGGGTTCAATCCCCGGCGTAGGCGGAAACAAATAGAGTTTCTTTCACCCTGATGCACCTGTTCACCTAGCAGTAAATAGGTACCTGGGAGATAGCAGCTACGGGCTGCTTCCTGTGGATGTGTAACAAAAAGGAGGCCTGGTCGAGGGCCGGGCCACGAGGACGCTAAGCCCCGAAATCTTCTCACGATAACCTTAAGATAAGCATTACGACCAATACTCCTCTGCGCCAGATCTGGAAGAAAATCCGCAAGATAGCGGGTAAGTTTGTTCCAGATATCTCGCCGGTCGTTCACCTTCGTGGTCTTCTTGTGACGGATTAACATCCACTACGGGCTCACCATAGCCCGTGCTACTTGGAACTTCTTGTTCCAGGTAGCGAATCTTTAACAACAACAATGTGACGGATCCAGTCGGTCGTGACCGAACTGGATTCCCATTTTTAGACTGTTAGCTCCAGTCATCTTCCTCTGTCTTTCTTTATTCGTAAGCCCCTTCCGGAATCCTTGTCCCTTAGATTCCGCACGCATCTCCGCCTTCCCTATAACGATCCCTTCTCTCTCTGAACTTCAGTCTGCCCGGACCCTTTGCGGTTCTACGGCAGCGGGCTCGGATGACATTCATTATGAGATGCTTTGCCATCTCCCTCCGTGTACGTCTTAGTATTTACTGAGTCTGTATAGCCAGGTCTGGGAGTCGTCCTCAGTCCCTGAGGACTGGCTCGATGCCGTTGTACTTCCTATTCGGAAACCGGGGTCTCTCGGGACACCCCATAAGGACTTCCGCCCTATTGCCCTCACGAGTTGTGTCTGCAAACTTTTTGAACGTATGGTTAATGTCCGTCTGATGTGGTTCTTGGAACACCATCACCTCCTCTCCCTTTCTTAATTTGGGTTTCGCAAGTGCCGCAGCACGACAGATGTCCTGGTGAACTTGGAGGTCTATATTCGTACTGCTTTTGCTGCGAAGACCTCCGTTGTTGCCGTCCTTTTTGACCTGGAAAAGGTTTACTACATCACTTGGCGATATCATATTCTGTCCAACTCCGTTCTTTTGGCCTTTGTGATAATCTCCCTCTCTTTCTCCAAAGATTCCTCTCTAGTCGTACCTTTAGAGTCACGCTTGGTGCCTCTCTGCCTATTTTCAACAATACGAGTGGTGTGCCCCAGGGTAGTGTTCTGAGCACTACTATTTTCCTGGTTGCCCTCAATGGTCTTTCCTCCCTTCCTTCTGGTATGTTCGGAACCTTCTAATTCAACGATCTTACCCTTTGCTCTCAAGGAGATTGTGACGGACTTCGGCGCCATCTACGATCCGGGTGCCGAACTATACAAGTCGACCCTCCCAGTAATCATAGCTTCCCATCTTTTAGTCTGCCAGGCTGAAAGGTGACGAGAGACCAGAGGCAGGCCAGGGAAGGCAGTGAAATCGGGACAGTGGAAGACAGAGGTCGACCTGGAGGGACTAGCCAAGTGTCGAGTGTTGTGGACTTTACTCCTGGATGGACTAGCCAAGTGGACTGGTCGAGCGCTGTGGACTTTACTCCTGGATGGACTAGCCAAGTGGACTGGTCGAGCGCTGTGGACTTTACTCCTGGATGGGCTAGCCAAGTGGACTGGTTGAGCGCTGTGGACTTTACTCCTGGATGGACTAGCCAAGTGGACTGGTCGAGCGCTGTGGACTTTACTCCTGGATGGACTAGCCAAGTGGACTGGTCGAGTGCTGTGGACTTTACTCCTGGATGAACTAGCCAAGTGGACTGGTTGAGCGCTGTGGACTTTACTCCTGGGGGTGCTAACCAATAGGGCTAGAAGAGCGCTGTAGTTGAGGCTGTAGACTTAGGTTCTGGAAGGTACTAGTCAGTGGGACTGGTCAAGTGTTGCAGACTTTGTTGCCAGGGCGTGCACAATGAAGACCTCGGCAGAAGCACTTTGTGATTGTCAACCGTGAAGCAGGCTAGCGTAAGGGCTAGCAACGCCAATCCTTTGACCTCTCATAGCTTTGTATATATTATATATATGGATTCTAATGGTGATGGGAAATATAGCGGGATATTTTAAGTGTCCTTCTTTTAATATTACCTTTTAAACATTACACTACATTTCCACCAAGATTAGGGTCCTCTGAACTTGACAAGGATCACAGTTTATAAAGAACCCGGTTACGAAGGGTTCCTAAGTTCGTAAAGTCGACTGCCTTTCATTAGGGGAAGTGTGTCAAATGTTTGTTCACAATCTACCCAGCTTTCGTTATCCTGTCGTGTTTAACAAACCTCGTCGTAGAGGTAAATCATGTTCTTCAAGCACGACTTTCCACCTTAATATTCATGCTGAGCATGTGTTACCAGGTGTGTATACTCATGCAACCCGTCCTCGCAAATTCGTATAGTCAATATTGACTTACTAAATAAGTGCATAAGTGACATACTAAACAAGTCAATATTGACTATACGAATTTGCGAGGACGGGTTGACTCATCAGCTTCTCCACTACCACTCCACACACACATGCCTCCAGGGCCTCGTACAGGATGCTGGACGTACAGGATTCACGAAGCAGTTACGCAAGCACTTACGAACCTGTGCATCTTTTCTCAATCTTTGGCGGCTTTGTTTACAATTATTAAACAGTTAATGAGCTCCGAAGCACCAGGAGGCTGTTTGTAACAATAACAACAGTTGATTGGCAAGTTTTCATGCTTGTAAACTGTTTAATAAATGTAACCAAAGCCGTCAAAGATTGAGGAAAGATGTACACGTTCGTATGTACTTGCGTAACTGCTTCGTGAATCTGGCCCCAGGTTCGTAAGTGCTTGCGTAACTGTTTCGTGACTCTGGCCCCAGGTAGCTAACTCGGTGCCCCCTGTCTCTCTCTCTCTCTCTCATGCTTTTTATTTACACTTTGTTTCCTTATTTCCAGAATTATGGAGAATTAAGTTAAAATGTTAAGATAAGCGGGTGAAAAGTATCTTTACAGCAGCCACGGTGATAACGTCACCCAGCCACGGCGATAACGTCACACGGCCTGTGTCGTATCTTGCTTCTTAAGGCTTATTTGTGTCTACCTCTAAGGTTATATTAAGGGGAGATTAGTTAGCTTTTTAAAAGTTGTTCAATGTCAACCAATATTTTTGACTAGTTGTGTGTGAAAAGGTCAGCAATTGTTCAAAGTTTGAGTATTAAAGCCTAAATAGTAAGGGAGATTTTTTTTTTTTTCAACGAATATTATACATTTTCAAGTGTGTATATACAACCACACTTTTCAGATATAAATCATTCTATGACACTTTTCTGACACATTAGCATATATTAAAGAATCTGTAGAAGGGGATTTTCCAAAATATGTTTAGTTTTCCTAATACAAATAGTCAAATTTCCCCCCCAAAAAATATGCAAACATATGTTAATTTGCTATTATAGAATCAATAAATTAACTTGGGAAAAAACGGTTACTACAGATTTTAGAGAAATACATTCTACATATAAGGTGTAAATTTGATGTAAATTGAATAAAAAATGAAAGTTATATGAACGTTTATGTTACTTGAAAAAAATCAGTAAAAATAAAGTCTAAGGTGCTGCCATCTGTGGTTGACGTTGACATCAACCAATTTCCTCCAAAATTGGCACCCTTACAGACAGGCATATGTGTAGTCAGGTGTACAAGTTTTATGCAAATCGTCCGATAAACAAATACGAAAAAATGAAAAAAAAATTTATATTTTTTTAATAAAACTAATTATAATTTGTTTTTAATATATGCTATTGTGATAGCTGAGAATCATAGACATGATTTTACTTGACACTTTTGTTTGATAATCATTTTTGACCATTTTGGAAAATTTTTGACACATAATTGAATATTTTTTTTTCTCCTTTCTTATTTAAAGATGCTGAGACTTGGACCAGATGAAGCCTTTTTTATATACAACTCGCCAAAACAGTTTGATTGAAATCGAACCATTTTGAAAAACGTTCCTATTGGCTCCATCAAGTGTCTCCTGTGGCACCTCGCATCTCTCAAGCTTGGTCTCCCCGCTGGTGCTTGTGTAGGGGCCTGATGGCTGAGTGGACAGCGCTCGGGGCTCGTAGTCCTAACCTGCCGAACACATGACGAAACTACGACGTTGCTACAACGTTCGAACATGTATTAACACGTAACAAGTTGTAACAACGTTATAATACGTCATAAAAACGTTATAACACGATGTAACCAATTGATTTCAAGTTGTAACAAGCGGGAAATAGAGACAGTTACGTTGTGTTCATGTAGGCTTATCAAAGTCTCTCCCCCCCCCCCCAACCACTTAAACTGGACGGTAGAGCGACGGTCTCGCTTCATGCAGGTCGGCGTTCAATCCCCGACCGTCCAAGTGGTTGGGCACCATTCCATCCCCCCGTCCCATCCCAAATCCTTATCCTGACCCCTTCCCAGTGCTATATAGTCGTAATGGCTTGGCGCTTTCCCCTGATAGTTCCTTCCTTCCTTCCTCCCCCCCCCCCTATCCTTGGCTAACTACTGAACTTCCTCAGAGTTCAACCCCTACCAGTTGCCTAACTCCCCGAGCCCTATTTAAGGATAGGTTAACAGAGGTATCGGGTGAAAGAACGCGTACTCAAACCGTTTATGTCCCGCTTGTTGAGTGAACCCCTGGTCCCTCGGTTATGAGCCGAGGACGCAGACCACTGTGCTACAGGACTCAACAACTCCTATTTGGAACAGACAGAAACCCGTCCAGGTCTTCCTGAACGTGGCCAGGACGTGGCCAGGTCTTCCTGGACGTGGCCAGGTCTTCCTGGACGTGGCCAGGTCTTCCTGGACGTGGCCAGGTCTTCCTGGACGTGGCCAGGTCTTCCTGGACGTGGCCAGGTCTTCCTGGACGTGGCCAGGTCTTCCTGGACGTGGCCAGGTCTTCCTGGACGTGGCCAGGTCTTCCTGGACGTGGCCAGGTCTTCCTGGACGTGGCCAGGTCTTCCTGGACGTGGCCAGGCCTTGCAGGACGTGGCCAGGCCTTGCAGGACATGGCCAGGACGTGGCCAGGTCTTCTGGACGTGGCCAGGACGTGGCCGGGCCTTACAGGATGTGGCCAGGCCTTCCTGGACGTGGCCAGGCCTTCCTGGACGTGGCCAGGCCTTCCTGGACGTGGCCAGGCCTTCCTGGACGTGGCCAGGACGTGGCCGGGCCTTACAGGATGTGGCCAGGCCTTCCAGGACGTGGCCAGGCCTTCCAGGACGTGGCCAGGCCTTCCAGGACGTGGCCAGGCCATCCAGGACGTGGCCAGGCCTTCCAGGACGTGGCCAGGCCTTCCTGGACGTGGCCAGGCCTTCCAGGACGTGGCCAGGACGTAGCCAGGCCTTCCAGGACGTAGCCAGGCCTTCCAGGACGTGGCCAGGTCCAACAAGCCATCTCTCGAGATATTAAATTACCAAATTAAGGAGCCGGACCCCCTCCGCCCACCACCACCACACCCGGCACAGCACCAGGTGAGGCCCGGTCTCCAGGCCTGACGTGAGGGGCCGCAGAGGGCGCCCCGCATGTCTTCCCACTTTACCTAAAAGCAGAGCAATAAAGGTGAAAACAACGCCGTTAGTAAAATGTACTTTAGTGACGCCAAAAGAGGAAGATTCTGCTTTAATGGGGCGACTATTTTGTCAGCCCATCCGCTCAAGTGATGTTAATGGCCGAATTGGCCATTAACAGGAGTTTGTTAGGTCGGCAGAATCTCTAAAACGAAAACTTTGAGAGAAGTTATTTAAACTCGATGTAACTAATTTTTTTTTTTTTTGTATTTTGTCTTAGCGGTGAATTCCTGATAACATAGTCTGGTTGACTGGGAGCCAGGAGCTAGACTCTAACTCTATGGATGATTTCCGTAGAGTTTCAATAATTCATTTATGATATTAATGGCAAGGATCAACCCAAGAGCAACAGTCACAATATTATTATTTATTTTAAAATTATTATTATAAAAATTATAATTTATAATTATTTATAATTAAAAATTATTATATAT
>WNGS01081745.1:0-10322 GCA_020271785.1 Procambarus virginalis | reverse complement strand
TATGGGGCTGTGAACACTTCAATGTGTATCTGCTTGGTGCACCCTTTACCACGATAGTCACTGACCACAACCGTTGGAGACCATCTTCAATAATCCAAAGTCCAAACCACCAGCTCGCATTGAGAGATGGGCTCTTCGTCTGCAACCATACACTTTACGGTGAAATACAAGCCAGGTGCAGGCAATCCCGCTGATTACATCAGTCGACATCCTGCCAACAGTTTCACCATCACCAAGCATCAGCAAGTTGCCGAGGAATATGTACACTCTGTAACCTGTGATGCAGTCCCTAAGGCTCTCACTATTGATGAAATACGTACTGCAACCCTAGAGGACCCAACTCTGCAAGCAACAGTGGATGCATTGACTAAGAAAAAGTTTCCCCATCCCACCCTCATTGACCAAGACATTCATTGACTAAAGCACTTGAACGCATACAGACAGAATTAAGTGTTACGCAACAACGCGACACCGTGCTGCGAGGTACTCGTATCGTCATTCCAGCTGTTCTCCAGCAACGTGCTCTGAAGCTTGCACATCAAGGACACCAAGGTCTTGTAAGGACCAAACAGCTGCTACGAGAAAAGGTGTTTCCTGGCATTGATCGTCAAGCTAAGGACATGCATGATGCCTGTGTCCCTTGCCAAGCTGCAGTGGATACTTCAAGACCAACACCTCTACAACCTTCACCACTACCTGCTGCACCATGGATGGAAGTATCGATGGACTTCTGTGGACCGCTACCAACTGGAGAGTACTTGATGGTAGTCATTGATGATCACTCACGTTATCCAGAAGTAGAAATCATCACTTCCACATCTGCAAAGGCTGTCATCCCGAACTCGACAAGATCTTTTCAAACTTTGGCATTCCTGAAGTTGTCAAGACGGACAATGGACCGCCATTTAATGGACAAGACTTTGTCAACTTTGCTGAGCATATTGGATTCAAACACCGCCGTGTGATGCCACTACATCCACAAGCAAATGGAGAAGTAGAGAGATTCATGCAACCTCTCATGAAAGCGTACGCTGTGCTCATGCCGAAGGACGATCCTGGAAACAAGCTATGTATGCTTTTCTCAGGAACTACCGTGCAACACCGCATGGAACACTGGGCAAGTCGCCTGGCGAACTTTTATTTGGACGTCCTATGAGAATCGCACTACCTGTCATGCCAGCCAAAGTAACGGATAAACGTCTCGCTCAGAAGGATGCACTAGCCAAGGGCAAAATGAAAATTGCTCATGATCAACGTGCAAAGGAACAATTCATAAAGGTTGGAGATACTGTTCTCGTTAAAAAGAAAAAAGAGGAAAGCTAGATATGCCGTATGATACAAAACCATATAAAGTGATTAGTGTAAAGGAACTATGGTAACAGCGAGTAATAGAGATCATAGTATAACACGTAATATGGCTTATTTCAAAGTGATTCCAAATAGTGTAGAAAATGATGAAGTGCAAAGTCGTGCAAAAGAAAAAGAAAAAATGAGTTATAACTCGATAAACAATTCATCGAGGGATATTCTTGTACTTAAGGACTCTCGTCCAAAACGACATGTTAAACGCCCTACACGATATGATTAATTGTGTTCCTATGTAATGCAAAGTATTTACTTGTTATGCTAAACTAAATTTAATATTGTTTGAATAATGCAGATCTCTCATTCAATATTTTGTAACTTTGTATTACAGTTTCTTTCATGTTTGTTTAACATTGCATATGTATTTTAACATTGAAATCCTTTGTGGTAAAGATTGTTTAAATTCTTTGTGTGTTAATTAATGTTAAATGTATGCAATATCTCTTGATATGTTAATAACTTACTTTGTGTCAATAACTTTGCTTTGTGCTACAAGCATGGTAGACATCCTGTATTCATTCTTTTTAAAGAAAAGGAGGGATGTCATGTTCACAGAAAATGGTACCATCCGTTTTCTATGTGCGGCGGCTGGACGCCACTAGACTAGAGAAGGTAAACAAGAGCACACAGGACGCCTGCCAAGCTTGGGAGCCATAGTCATGTAATCGTTTATTATTATTAAAGTCAGTAACCAGGAATGACTTTACATCAACCTTACTACCAAGACTATCTCAGCTATACACTAGACACCACAGCAAGTGATCTATCTCCTTTCTTAAAAACTGGTATCACATTAGCAACTTTCCAAACTCTGGCACTCTGCCTGACTCTATTGATGTTATGGTTGTGGTCAGAGAAACAATCTTCGTCCTCATGGTTTTATTCTCCGCCAGTAACAACAACAAAACAATAATCAGGTACATGAAATATTGTTAACAAGATCATAAACAAAAGAGCATCTGCTCCAAACAGCTACCTCCAACATCTGTAGTACTCAATCCCAACATTCCTCCCCTTTTAAATAAACTCTATCCCTACAGGTTAAGTCTATCAGGCGGTCGTATGACTCTTCCTGATTTTCTCAACTGGGAGTCCTGACCTGTTACTTCTGGGAAACATCTTCTGAATTACTCCTTGCCGAGTCCATAGGGTTGAATGTATCCCCATAACCCTCTGCTGCCCCTTGCTCTGCCTCACGGTCACCTGCAGGTGCTGCTATCCCTTCATTATTAGGATGGATATCACTAGTTGCCCCACCCCCATCTGAAGGGTCTTCAAAATTCCCTGTGAACCTTGGCATGAGCTGATCGGCATGCCTTTTCCAATTAATGTTCCCAAAACTCTGCACTTGCACAGTGAAGTTCCTGCGGCCCAGGACTTCCCTAATTTTCCCTTCCACCCAGGGCTTTCCACTTCCAAAATTCCTTGCATATACTGCATCCCCCTCATTAAACAACAAATCCTCTCCCTGAGCCAACTGACTGGCCAAGCTAGTTACCGATTTCTCTTTTTTGGATCTGTCTTTACTGCTTCCATGTGCACTTTAAAGTGTCTATTAAACAGTAATTCAGAAGGAGATTTACCAGTAGTAGAATGAACAGTTTTTCTTTGATTATATAAAATCTACAAAGCCTTGTATTAATAGTACCTTCCGTAAACCGCTTTAACCCTTCTTTCAAGGATCTCACTGCTAGACCATTTGAAGAAGGATTATAGGGGCAGGTGTTACATGTTTAATACCATTTTTTCTAAAAAAAATCCTCCATTTCCACAGAAACAAAATAAGGAGCATTGTCTATCTTAATCTAATTAAGATAGGGGTAGATTAGTGCATAATATAGTGAGAGGAGAGCGGAGTTAGGAACATAATATCTGATTTTGGAGAGTATACCACTGTTTTAGAGACTTTCTTAGTTATGTTTGTATGTGGGTGCTGAAGTTGAGTCTCTTGTCTAGGAATAGGCCAAGAAACTTGCCATCATTTTTATTACTGATTTAATATTGTCTATCTGTAGCTGAATTGCATTTGATGATTTGCTTCCAAATAAGATGTAGTAAGTCTTTTCAATGTTTAATGTTAGTTTGTTAGTTGACATCCAGAAGTGGACTTTTTTTAATTCATTATTCACAACATTATTTAGTGTATGGGTTGAGGTCTGAATAGATAAGGAGTATCATCAGCAAACATATAGGGTTGAGAATATTAGAGACATTAGGCAGATCATTTATATATATAAGAAACAAAGAGGTCCTAAGATACTGCCCTGAGGCACTCCAACGGTAATTGGTAAGTGGAAGAAGTTGTATCATTGATGTTACATATTGGTGTCTGTCACTAAGATAGGATCGGATGTAGTCAAGGCAAGCCACGGATTCCCATATGCTGAAGTTTAAGTAAGAGGTAGTTGTGATTAACAGTATCAAAGGCTTTTCTTAGGTCAATGAAGAGTCCAATTGGAAACTCATTTTGTCAAGGGCTGAGTATTACGTCAAGGAGACTAATGATTGCATCGTTGGTGCTCTTTTGGGCCGGAAGCCAAACTGGCAGGGGCTGAGTATGTCGAACTTTACGAGGTAGGAATAGAGCTGTTGTAATAATTTTTTCAAATATTTTTGATAGAATGGTAGATTTGATATTGGTCTATAATTATTTATGTCCGCCCGGATTGCCTCCTTTATGGACTGGCTTACTCTTGCTTTTTTGAGGATATCAGGGAAGGTGTGACACTCTATAGATTTGTTGAACGTAGGGCTATGGGTGAGGCAAGGGCATGGGAGGCTCTCTTGTATACAATGGACGAATTTCACTGGTGTTCCTGCCTTGGTTTTTAGAGAGTGTATGATGGACACAACATCTGCCGGCTGATTGTGAAAGGCTAGAGAGTTGATAGCTGCCTGACAGAGCTGTATGTAAGGTTCGGGAGTACACCATGATCATAGAAGATATAATTGCCAAACCTAACATTAAATTGAGCCGAGAACCACATCACAACTGGAGTCATGGAACAAGACTCAAGCAGTCACAACGACTCACATCAGAGGTTGTCAATAATAATGTTACAATTGTGGAGGAGACTACCCACACCACCAGATAATGTTTGCCTGCACAAGGTAAGAAGTGCTATGAGTGTAGAGAACTAAATCATTTTGGTGCTATGTGTCGTTCCGCACTAAAGAAAACACAATCAATAAATAAAAGCAATGTACGAGGATCAAGTCATAGGAGTCGAGGTGGCAAACACAATATTCACCTCAAATCAAGAATGTTAATAATATACAAGACAACATTTCATTACAACCATCTCAGATGACAGTGAATGTGATTATATTTATGGAGTACAATCAATCACAAAATGGAATGATCTTCCAAACAACCCAGAGACTATAGTATACATTGCTGGCATTTGTCTCAAAATTCTCATTGACACTGGATCAAACATGACACCATTGCTGAGTGCCACTATGAAAAATTTAAAAAACAGTTCCCAAAGCTTGAAAACTATAATGGCAAGCCACTGCCTATGCTTCAAAGGTAGCCTTACCAGTGATTGGAACTTTCACTGCAGAGATTAAGTCAAAGAATGCAATGCTCATTACTACATTCCATGTTGTTAGGAATGCAAAGGAGTCTTTACTCAGTTACAAGACTTCAACCAAATTGGGGCTACTTCAGCTTTCTAATGCTGTAGCAGTGGAATCTGCAAACAATGTTGATGCTATTGTTGCTGAATTTTCTGATCGGTTTAAATCCTAGGTTGTTATACTGATAGCAAGGTACATCTGCATATCAACCCAGATGTAATTCCAGTTGCCCAACCACATCGCCGACAACCATTCCATACTCGCAAGAAAGTCGATGCCGAACTGGATAGGCTGATAGAACTAGATATCATTGACCGGTAACAGGCCCAACACCATGGGTAAGCCCAATTGTCACTCCACCAAAGCCGAAGAATCCAGATGAGATACGCATTTGTGTAGACATGCGTGTTCCAACAAGGCAATAATGCGTGAACGCCATCCTACACCCACTGTAGATGATATGATTTACCGCTTGAATGGTGCAACTGTATTCAGCAAGTTAGATTTAAACAAGGGCTATCATCAGCTTGAACTTGATGATGAGAGTCGATTCATCACAACGTTTACGACACATCGAGGTCTGTATAGGTACAAGCGCCTGAGTTTTGGTATTAACAGTGCTGCTGAAGTATTCCAGCACATCATCAGCCAGGTATTGCAAGATATACCTAATGCTGACAACATGTCTGATGACATCATTGTTTATGGCCGTACCCAAGCTGAACACGACAAAGCTCTTCGTGCAACATTGCAACGCTTACGAGAAAAGAATTTGACGCTAAGCCGAGCAAAGTGTGAGTTCAATAACATAAAATTGAATTCTTTGGACATGTACTTAGTGACAAAGGTCTGTCTCCAGATCCTAAGAAAGTTGCAGATATCAAGAATGCTGCACCTCCTTCAACATCCACTGAAGTACATAGTTTTCTGGGAATGGCAAACTACTGTTCTCGCTTCATTCCAGATTTTGCTACCATTACGAAGCCTCTACGTGAGCTCCTGAAGAAAAATGCATCATGGTACTGGAGCGATGTCGAGCAAAATGCATTTGATGCTGTGAAAGATGCACTAGTAGAAAATGCGACTGCTGCATACTTTGATCCATCAATGGACACTGAGTTAACGGTGGATGCTAGTCCTGTTGGTTTAGGTGCTGTGTTAGCCCAACACAAACCTGGTCAACCAGATTCAAGAGTAGTAATTGCCTACGCCAGCCGTTCTCTCACAGATGTTGAGCAACGATACAGTCAGACAGAGAAGGAAGCTCTTGCTCTTGTATGGGGCTGTGAACACTTCAATGTGTATCTGCTTGGTGCACCCTTTACCACGATAGTCACTGACCACAAACCGTTGGAGACCATCTTCAATAATCCAAAGTCCAAACCACCAGCTCGCATTGAGAGATGGGCTCTTCGTCTGCAACCATACAACTTTACGGTGAAATACAAGCCAGGTGCAGGCAATCCCGCTGATTACATCAGTCGACATCCTGCCAACAGTTTCACCATCACCAAGCATCAGCAAGTTGCCGAGGAATATGTACACTCTGTAACCTGTGATGCAGTCCCTAAGGCTCTCACTCTTGATGAAATACGTACTGCAACCCTAGAGGACCCAACTCTGCAAGCAACAGTGGATGCATTGACTAAGAAAAAGTTTCCACGCATCCCACCCTCAGGAGTTGACCAAGATGCATTCAAAGCACTTGAACGCATCCAGACAGAATTAAGTGTTACGCAACAACGCGACACCGTGCTGCGAGGTACTCGTATCGTCATTCCAGCTGTTCTCCAGCAACGTGCTCTGAAGCTTGCACATCAAGGACACCAAGGTCTTGTAAGGACCAAACAGCTGCTACGAGAAAAGGTGTGGTTTCCTGGCATTGATCGTCAAGCTAAGGACATGCATGATGCCTGTGTCCCTTGCCAAGCTGCAGTGGATACTTCAAGACCAACACCTCTACAACCTTCACCACTACCTGCTGCACCATGGATGGAAGTATCGATGGACTTCTGTGGACCGCTACCAACTGGAGAGTACTTGATGGTAGTCATTGATGATCACTCACGTTATCCAGAAGTAGAAATCATCACTTCCACATCTGCAAAGGCTGTCATCCCGAAGCTCGACAAGATCTTTTCAAACTTTGGCATTCCTGAAGTTGTCAAGACGGACAATGGACCGCCATTTAATGGACAAGACTTTGTCAACTTTGCTGAGCATATTGGATTCAAACACCGCCGTGTGATGCCACTACATCCACAAGCAAATGGAGAAGTAGAGAGATTCATGCAACCTCTCATGAAAGCGGTACGCTGTGCTCATGCCGAAGGACGATCCTGGAAACAAGCTATGTATGCTTTTCTCAGGAACTACCGTGCAACACCGCATGGAACACTGGGCAAGTCGCCTGGCGAACTTTTATTTGGACGTCCTATGAGAATCGCACTACCTGTCATGCCAGCCAAAGTAACGGATAAACGTCTCGCTCAGAAGGATGCACTAGCCAAGGGCAAAATGAAAATTGCTCATGATCAACGTGCAAAGGAACAATTCATAAAGGTTGGAGATACTGTTCTCGTTAAAAAGAAAAAGAGGGAAAGCTAGATATGCCGTATGATACAAAACCATATAAAGTGATTAGTGTAAAAGGAACTATGGTAACAGCGAGTAATAGAGATCATAGTATAACACGTAATATGGCTTATTTCAAAGTGATTCCAAATAGTGTAGAAAATGATGAAGTGCAAAGTCGTGCAAAAGAAAAAGAAAAAATGAGTTATAACTCGATAAACAATTCATCGAGGGATATTCTTGTACTTAAGGACTCTCGTCCAAAACGACATGTTAAACGCCCTACACGATATGATTAATTGTGTTCCTATGTAATGCAAAGTATTTACTTGTTATGCTAAACTAAATTTAATATTGTTTGAATAATGCAGATCTCTCATTCAATATTTTGTAACTTTGTATTACAGTTTCTTTCATGTTTGTTTAACATTGCATATGTATTTTTAACATTGAAATCCTTTGTGGTAAAGATTGTTTAAATTCTTTGTGTGTTTAATTAATGTTAAATGTATGCAATATCTCTTGATATGTTAATAACTTACTTTGTGTCAATAACTTTGCTTTGTGCTACAAGCATGGTAGACATCCTGTATTCATTCTTTTTAAAGAAAAGGAGGGATGTCATGTTCACAGAAAATGGTACCATCCGTTTTCTATGTGCGGCGGCTGGACGCCACTAGACTAGAGAAGACGTAAACAAGAGCACACAGGACGCCTGCCAAGCTTGGGAGCCATAGTCATGTAATCGTTTATTATTATTAAAGTCAGTAACCAGGAATGACTTTACATCAACCTTACTACCAAGACTATCTCAGCTATACACTAGACACCACAGCAAGTGATCTATCTCCTTTCTTAAAAACTGGTATCACATTAGCAACTTTCCAAAACTCTGGCACTCTGCCTGACTCTATTGATGTTATGGTTGTGGTCAGAGAAACAATCTTCGTCCTCATGGTTTTATTCTCCGCCAGTAACAACAACAAAACAATAATCAGGTACATGAAATATTGTTAACAAGATCATAAACAAAAGAGCATCTGCTCCAAACAGCTACCTCCAACATCTGTAGTACTCAATCCCAACATTCCTCCCCTTTTAAATAAACTCTATCCCTACAGGTTAAGTCTATCAGGCGGTCGTATGACTCTTCCTGATTTTCTCAACTGGGAGTCCTGACCTGTTACTTCTGGGAAACATTCTTCTGAATTACTCCTTGCCGAGTCCATAGGGTTGACTGTATCCCCATAACCCTCTGCTGCCCCTTGCTCTGCCTCACGGTCACCTGCAGGTGCTGCTATCCCTTCATTATTAGGATGGATATCACTAGTTGCCCCACCCCCATCTGAAGGGTCTTCAAAATTCCCTGTGAACCTTGGCATGAGCTGATCGGCATGCCTTTTCCAATTAATGTTCCCAAAACTCTGCACTTGCACAGTGAAGTTCCTGCGGCCCAGGACTTCCCTAATTTTCCCTTCCACCCAGGGCTTTCCACTTCCAAATTCCTTGCATATACTGCAGTTTTTTAGTTTTAGTTCATTTATTATGCACCCCATACCCATCTTGTGGGCGGTAGGGAAAGGTTTACAGAGGCACATAATGGGCTCAGGGACTGAACCCCACAATTCATTTAGCTAAGCAAGTTACAATCTTGATGAGCTAGTTACAGAATTCAATATAAGTCGTCACATCAACAATGGGTTCGAGATCGACCTCAAATACAGGTTCTAAATTAAGCAACTGACATATGTGGAGAGCTAGTATCACAATTGATATGTTTGTCCTGCACACCGCCCCCCCCCCATCCAGTGGGCAGCGGTGGATAGGTTACAATCACTCAGTTACTACCTACAGTTAGCAAACTGGGGATATTTGGCTAAAATTTCTGGTAGCAGATCATTTTGAATGAAATATTACACATCGCTGGAACATTGGTTATAGAATTGTCTCTAAATTCACGTATCTTTTCGCACTCCATCACATAGTGACGGAGGGTGTGCGAATAATTTTGTTGACACAGTTTACATTTGGTCAGGTCTACATTGGCAGATAATGAGAATTCCCAGAGATACTTGTAACCGAGTCTAAGCCGAGCAGCAGTAACATCTAGAAGTCTGCTGATTTTATTGGATGATCCATAGATGTGTGGCTCCTCTTGCATGATAGTATGATGATAGATGGAATTACTGGTGTCAATTTCACTTCAACAAGATCTTGTAGATCATATACTGCATCCCCCTCATTAAACAACAAATCCTCTCCCTGAGCCAACTGACTGGCCAAGCTAGTTACCGATTTTCTTTTTTGGGATCTGTCTTTACTGCTTCCATGTGCACTTTAAAGTGTCTATTAAACAGTAATTCAGAAGGAGATTTACCAGTAGTAGAATGAACAGTTTTTCTTTGATTATATAAAAATCTACAAGCCTTGTATTAATAGTACCTTCCGTAAACCGCTTTAACCCTTCTTTCAAGGATCTCACTGCTAGACCATTTGAAGAAGGATTATAGGGGCAGGTGTTACATGTTTATACCATTTTTTCTAAAAAAATCCTCCATTTCCACAGAAACAAAATAGGAGCATTGTCTGAGACAATTATGTCTGGCAATCCAAAATTACAAAATGTTTTCCTTAGTAATTCACAAGTTACAGATGATGTGGGGAATACACACATGCACATCCAGAAATTTTGGTGTTTGAATCCACCACCACTAGGTAATATTTATTATCCATAGGTCCCGCATAATCTACATGAAGTCTAGACCAGGGTTTTCCAGTGCATGGCCAAGAAGTACTGGGGC
>WNGS01081735.1:0-12147 GCA_020271785.1 Procambarus virginalis | reverse complement strand
GATGTTTGGAATATTTTGAAACTACACGGTAGGTTTGGGCAAAATGTGACCCATCGCTGCTCTCATTAATTGGCAAATTTTCGGTATAAGAAGTCGTAATTCAAACAGCGAATACATGCAGAGAGCCAGAAATTGGCTCAAAAATATGGCTCAAACGTCGGTTGGGATGTTTGGGATATTTTGAAAACTGCAGGGGGGTTTGGGCAAAATGTGACTTATCGCCGCTCTCAGTATTTGGCAAATTATCGGTATTAAAAGTCGTAATTTCAAACTGCGAACACGTGCAGAGAGCCAGAATTTGGCTCCAAAATATGGCTCAAGCGTCGAATTTGTGGTGTTCGGGATATTTTGAAAACTGCAGGGGGGGGGCGAAATGTGACCCATCGACGCTCTCAGTAATTAACATATTTTCGGTATAAAAAGTCGTAATTTCAAACTGCGAATACGTGCAGAGAGCCATAATTTGGCTCCAAAATATGGCTCAAGCGTCGAATTGGTGATGTTTGGAATATTTTGAAAGCTGCAGGGGGGGGGGGCGAAATGTGACCCATCGCTGCTCTCAGTAATTAACATATTTTCGATATTAAAAAGTCGTAATTTCAAACTGCAAATACGTGCCGAGAGCCATAATTTCGCTCCAAAGTATGGCTCAAGCGTCGAATTTGTGATGTTCATGATATTTTGAAAACTACAGGGAGGGTTTGGGCAAAATGCTATCCTTCACCGCTTTCAGTAATTGACATATTTTCGGTATAAAAAATCGTCATTTCAATTTCCGAATACGTGCAGAGAGCGAGAATTTGGCTCCAAAATATGGCTCAAGCGTCGAATTTTGGATGTTTGGGATATTTTGAAAACTGTACGGTGGGTTTGGGCAAAATGTGACCCATCGCCGTTCTCATTAATTGGCAAATTTTCGGTATAAAATTCGTAATTTCAAACTGCGAATATGTGCAGAGAGCCAGAATTTGGCTCCAAAATATGGCTCAAGCGTCGAATTTGTGATGTTCGGGATATTTTGAAAACTGCACAACCCGTCCTCACACAAGACAGCACATATATGACTTAATGCTTAAAGTCCATATGTTGAATGTGATTTAGTACATATGTGGTATATTCCGAGTTATCTTTTTTACCAAGGCCCAAACTCTTCCTCACGTACCAATTTACGTCTCACAGTACCCGTCCATCAACGTAGATAGCAGAATAGTCGTGATTGGTTCACGTATAATGAAAATTGTAGTTTTCAGGTCACACATGGTTTGTGAAATTTACCTACTATTGTCCATGCTCTTAGAATATTACAAATCAGCTACATCCTATTGAAGGCTTGTAGTTTTGTTTTGAGAAATATTAGTTGTTCTTAGTAAATTATAATAAGCACTATAAATGATTACATAGAATTACAGTGCTTCACCAATCAATATAATATACAATAGTTTGTGCCTTAAAAATATTTAAAGAATGTTCTGTAGGAACGTTAACAGAAAACGATGTTACGTTGTCTATGGGGTAAACTACTGCAATGGTGTGGTGTCTACTATATATCAACTATAGGATGCGTATAGGGTCCACTAAACCTGTTAGGTGGGTAAGGGGTCCAATATCACCCGCAGGATGGGTATGGGGGTCACATCCACCCACAGGATGGGTATGGGGATCATCCATCCACCCACAGGAAGGGTATGGGGTCCAATACCCCATACCCTTCCCATAGCTAAGTACCCAGTGACCTAAATGTGACCGAAATATACAACAAAACCTAACCTACTAGCTCATCTCGACCTCATTAGTGGTGCTCCCTGGAGGAAGCTAACCTGACGTTTGCTGCTGCCACATCAACGAGTCTACCCCATCTGCCTGCGTACATCTCTGCTGCTATCATGCAAAACAATTCTAAGCTCGGTAAGGCTGCAAAGAAAGATAACACACCTATCAGGATGAACCCAACCAGCCAAGCTAGCAACAGGAATAACGCGGCTGTCTCCCCCCTAGCGGCAACCGGGGGGGGTACCGACCCTCCCTGCGTCAACAATAACAAACCTTCACAGCTGAGTGAAGCGTTGTCGCCGACTCGAGCCATGCAACAGTTAA
Source organism: Procambarus virginalis (assembly GCA_020271785.1). Classification (NCBI taxonomy): domain Eukaryota; kingdom Metazoa; phylum Arthropoda; class Malacostraca; order Decapoda; family Cambaridae; genus Procambarus; species Procambarus virginalis. The sequence goes on along the minus strand of WNGS01081735.1, from coordinate 10,053 downwards.
GTAACCATATGGAGCAACTTAAACGAGCTGCCTCCCCATGTTCTGACTTTAAGCGTCTCGCTGATAATCCATGGTTCAAATTATTGACTCAGATACATGATGACCAAAAGTCTATAATCCGAGAGCAGTCGGACCTGATAATGAAGCTACAGAGTGATGCTTTGGCCATGCACAAGATTAACCAAGATCTGTCTGCCAGAGTCGGCCACCTCGAACAGGAATTAAGCTCTCTGCAGATCTCGGTTACTAACTCTAAATCAGCAGAAACCTCTAAGAAGCAAGAAGAGATGTTACAAAAGTTAGAGAACCATTTTAACTCCCTACAACAGCAACACACTACAACCAAGACGAATCAGATCAACTTAAGCTCCTTGATTCTGTTATCATCTCATCACTTGATTTTCCCCATGAAACTGACAGGGAAAACTGTACTGCCATCGTGATCCAGGAATTGCGTACTAAGCTGAATTATTCAATCGAAGCAAGTGACATCAAGTCAGCTTATAGAGTGGGTACGAAATCATCTGGCACAAATAACAGGAAGATACGTGTGAAGTTAGATAGCTGCTCCCGCAAGTCTGACCTTATCACTGCTGCAGTCGGTGGGAAATCCAATGTTTATGTGAACGAATGTCTAACCAGATTCAGACAAAATCTCTTATATAAACTACGTGGAATCTGCAAAAATCCCCTGCTATTAAACATTGTTTTGTGCGCGATGGTAAAATAATAGCTAGGAAGACTGACTCTGGAAAAACTTATGTCATAACCACTGAGGCTCACCTCACTTCCTTCCTGGCTGACTGTGGGATATCAGCTGAATAACCAGATCATAATTTGTAGTCTCACATACAACCAAAGTGTACTTAAGCTCTGCCTTTCCTTTCCAAAGGTTTTTTATTTTTATTTTTATTTTTATTTTTGTTTGTCATCTATGCCTGTTTTTTTACTCTTAATTATTTGTTCTTAGTTAATCCCCTTGTCACTAAACCTAGGGATCTTATTACCCTGTTATATTTAAAGTAACTTGGTATTTGTTTCTTGTAATCATTTATTGGAATTAAGTAATAGTATAATTGTTTATATCATCTACCACAGTATCATAGTAAAATCTTCCACATTAATATACTCTCACCCTGTTTATTTTTACACTTAGATTTATATTAGAGTAAAATTCAAGATTTACTCAGATATACATATATCTGAGTAATATATATCTTTTTTTTCTTTTTTTCGGAATTATCTATTTGAGCTCACTTTGTTTTCTTAGGTTCATACCAACTATAGGATTTTAATTAACCATTACTAAGCTAATTATCCTCAAGTTCATTTTACTTTATGATTATTATTTTTCTTATTATTTTTTTATTTTACATTATATTGTCAGTCTCTACTGATTTTTTGTTTTTTATTTTATCTAACTTCTGTGTCCTTCCTGGCTATCTATTGGATCTCTATTTACTTCTAAATTGTTACTATTTTATTGTATTTGCTTTTATTCTNATAGGAACTTTGTGTAGTTTCCGGTCTTCTTCTTGAAGACCTACCCTAAGGAATGCCTTGCTGATGTCGGCCGTATATGCATAAGTCCCAATACGGAACTTTAACAGCACGTCGTAAAGCCTTTGTGTTAGGCTAGGGCCAGTTTGAAGACAGTCGTTTAACGAAACACTACTCGGCCTCATTTTAGCACTGCAATTAAATACTATCCGTAATGGGGTAGTTGCAGAATTCTTCTGTACACAATGATGTGGTAAGTAGTGACCTTCCTTTGGGTTATCATTTGTAACAACTTCGATAAATTTGTCATCGAGTTGCTTCTGTATTATTTCATGGTACAACTTCAAGTTCTCAGGTTGTCTTTGTAAGCGCAACACCTGTGATCTCAATTGGTTTTGTGCCATAAAATGGTTGACGGGTAGCTGAGGGTGATTCAGCTTCCATGGTAGCCTGACCCAGTATTGATTATCTCTGTATATAACTGAGTCCAGGTATTGTTTGTAAGTCCAGTCATCATCTGGGCTAGGTTGTTCAGGGACAATGCCGAGAGTTGCCAGGTCCCATAACTTGTGTACAGGGGGATCAAGCTCTTCCTCGGACATGTCTCTGAGTTGCAGTGGAGACTGGTCTCCTAGTCATGCAACCATTACTGGGTTGGCATGTTGGTGTTCTACAGGTGCGGGTTGGTTTAGCCGTAATACAGGGCCTGTTAGCAAATAGCCACCTGCAGATGGTAACACGTTCATACCGTGTTTGTATTCCTTTCCTTTGATAAACTTATGGTAGACATCTGATCCCATAAGGATTCCAATATTGGAAAGGTTATCTGTTGTGATTTTATCAGCCAAATGAATTCCCCTTTTTTCTAGGAATTTGGCTGTTGTCCCCAGACCATATACATATAGATCTGTTGGGAATCTATCTACTACTAGAGCTTGTACATTTTGTTCGTAACCTCCTAATCGTACTTTGGGTTGTACTACCTTGAAAACTCGGGCTCCTGAGTCAGTCAGGAATCCTGCTATGTTTATTCGTGTCTCCTCTACAGGTGTAAGTTTCAGGGTATCTACCAACTCTTTGGATATAAAGGTCAATTGGGACCCTTGATCAAATAATCCACGTACGGTGGCTTTGTTCTCTCCATTTCTAATGATCAATCGTGCAGTAGGTAGAGCTGATTTATGTTTAGACCTTGTTGAGAAAACACTTATGTCAGGTAGCACAGTACAAAGCTGTACTGAGGTGTTAGTTCCTTCCTCCTCCTGTGGTTTGGCAGACTTTGTACTTGAATCCCCACAAAGTGCTGTATGGTGTTGACCCTTATGGCACCTATAACAGGTGCGTATTGTTGATGTGCAGCTGTCGGGATGATGTTCCCTTATACACTTGGTACATCTATGTAACTCCTTGAGTCGTTTTATGCGTGTTGCACGATCGGGGTATCGTCTGCAATTGTACATGGAATGTGATTGTTCACAGAACAGACATGGTCTCCAGACGTTAACAGTATCTTGAGGAGTCACCGATTTGGGTGACGCGTTACCTGTAGGTTTGGAGGTACCAACTGCGTATGTGCCCACACTGCCTTGTCTCCACTTTGGAGAGGGAGAAGTTGTTTTAGATTTGTTTGGAGTACTGTTTGTACTCTGTTGTTTACTATTAGTAGTAGACGAAGGTTTAGATGTCGCTTTTTCATCTGGGATAACTCTTTCTCGTTCTATGATGGTTTGTAACCCCTTTGTAATCTCTGTTACTGTCAGATATGACTTTCCATACAACACAAACAACTTATCCAGGATGTCCCTGGGTAATTTGCGAGTCATATGGACTTGGATTATCCAGTCTGATTCATCCAAGTTTACTTTATTTTTAAGTGCCTTAAGCAAAGACTCAAGCTCCAATCTAAAGGCTTGGAGTGAGACTGCTGTATTATTTGGATGTTTAATATCTAACAGCTTCTGGGTTAAAATTCTGATAGTCCTTTCAGGCTTCGCATAGTTGTCCTTGAGTAGTTGTACAGCATTGTCATAATCGTCATCTGTGTGATTCAGATTACTGACTACCTGAAAGGCTTCATCCTTCAAGACACTCTGTAAATACGTAAACTTTGTCGTCTTTGGTACATTGACATTAGAATCCACAGAATCGACAAATTTGCTCCAGAAATTGTCCCAATTCTCGTCCTCTGTTCCAGAAAAAGTTGGGAGACTGAGTGATGGTAATTTGACTTCTGGTGCTGTCTGATTCTGGGTAGTTGTAGCTGCAATATTTATATTGGCCTTATGGGCGTCTATCAAATCTTCATAGAGTTGTATTTGTACAAACATTGCATCTTCATAATCAGTGTTCTTGGAGAATGTTGTTCATCGTATCTTCATCAATACTAGAATTATTCAGTAAATCTTGATACTGTTTCATTTGTTGCAACACACGGTCATATTTGTTCCGTGTAAGCTTAAGATAGTTTTCCAGTGCTGCATAATTAACTGGAGTTTGATTACTCATGTCTTCACATTTGTTAATCTGCCTTGTGAGATGCCCCTTTAAGGCCTTAAGGGTTAATTTTACATTTTGGAGTGTAGACATCTTGAAAGTACTTGCTAGTCGTATGGACTTTTAACTATTTGGCACTTGAATTAGTAAAGCAACTAGTTTCCGAACTAGAGCTGTTTATCATTTAAAATATATACTACTGTATAATCATACACGCTATAATTTGAGTGGTAAGCCTGTATCAATGCTGGTATTCCGCAAGCTAGCCCGTCTTTATCACTCTTGGTTGGTACAGAGACACAGGTTAACACTCAAAGGTGAAATGATTATAGTTAAATTATACCTATAATTATATGTATGAATATCAGGTTGACAACACAACTCGGGTTGTCATGAATACTGCATAAAAATATGTACTTGCTAGGTTGTAATATATGTTCAACTCTAGACAAGTGTAAAAAATTCTTACCCTTACACCAGGTTAGCACAATAAATTAAACTAGGTTGCTGTACAACACCAGCCTAAAATGTCCTACCCTTGTGCAAGAATTTGCTGTAAACAATGTGGTATGCAGTATGTAATGGTGCAATATTAAAGTAATGTTTATACTTAAATTAAAAAACATTTATAAGTAACTTATAAGTAAAGTAGCCTCTTATCAACCTCTTGTAATGAAAAAGGCACAATAGTTCTTTGGCACAGGCCTCAGAACAATAATAGTGCTTTGTTGAAAGTTCTGCTTGCTATGAGATTGAAAAGTTAGGCTAGAAAATGTAAATATAGCAATGTCTTTCTGCTATAATATTGCACTACTAATGTATATCAGGATTTTATATCTAGATGCAATGTACCTACTGGTTAACTGTAATAATCATCCGGTTCGAAGGACCATAATTTATGTGGTAAAAACTCCAGGCAGTATATCTCCTTTTAATTGACTTCAATAAATTAAAGTTTATCTTATTTTTTCTTAGTAGGTAAGAAATTGAGTGGACTGTATGTACTTGTTAAAACTGCCTGAAATTATTCTCACACAAATTGGAGGGACAATTTGTAGCTTAAACCACTTTGTAATGGCTCCTTCTTAAACTACAAATTGTTTACCTAAGTTTAATTATATTATTTTATCATACCACATATGGTGGTCTAATCTACTATTATTTCAATAATTATTACTAGTTATGAATACTACTACTACAATAACTAGAATGGCCTTATCTGAGCCTGTAGTAAGGGCCCACTAAGGCTGTGTCATGTTAGCATCTATGTGGGTGTGGCCCTGTGCCTCATGGTGCCAATGGCGGCTGTGGAGGCCTTCAAGGCTGGCAACAGCTAGGTACATGTGCATAGTTCTACTGCTCAGCTACTTGCTGTTCCAAGTCACAATTTTACCTGTATGGGATGCAAGGAGTTAGTACATTTCCCTAAGCATATCAATACAGGTATAACATGGTATGTGAGGGCTGTAAAAATGGGGTACACGTACATGGTGTTGGTGTTGTTCATATATCATAACCGACTATACCCTTTGATATTAAAAAGTGCACTAGAATAATAAACAAATACTTGGTAAGACGGATACAATTGTTGTTGATAGGCTGTGTTGCTGGTTGTTGACACGTTAATGGGGTGTCTAGGTGTTAAACCAACTCTGGAGCCATGTGTGCAGCGTAAGGCTGCTTTGTTATTGTTTACGTGTGAGCGTGGCGTCTGTAAGAGACGCTGGCTTTGTGTACTGTTCCAATATTTTGCTGGTTCCACTTCTAAGTTAAATTTACGTTAACAAGGGAATCAAGCTATATTTTGGTGTTAATAATTATATTCAGTCTTATTGAACACTTTTTATTCAATTTAGACATTAAACTGTTGTATGAACAGTGGTTTAATAATGTAAATATACGTCGACGTCGATGACGTCACGGAGTCTCCCATTCTCTAATTTTAAGAGGATACTGTTAAGGGAAGACTATACTATTTGTGTATGAGTGTGTCGGTTTCCCGACAAGAGCGGCGTTTGGTCACATTTTGCCCAAACCCACCTGCAGTTTAATAATATATCCCAAACATCCCAAATTCGACGCTTGAGCCATATTTTGGAGTCAAATTCTGGCTCTCTGCACGTATTCGCACTTTTAAATTACGACTTTTTATACCGAAAATATGCCAATTACGGAGAGCGGCGATGGGTCACATTTTGCGCAAACTTCCCCTGCAGTTTTCAAAATATCCGAAACATCCCAAATTCGAGTTTTGAGCTATATTTTGGAGCCAATTTCTGGCTCTCTGCACGTATTCGAAGTTTGAAATTACGACTTTTTATATCGAAAATATGTCAATTACCGAAATGGGAAAAATGCGATCCCTCGCTGGTTTCAGTAATTGGCATACTTTCGGTATAAAATTCGTTATTTTAAACTGCAAATACGTGCAGAGAGCCAGAATTTGGCTCCAAAATATTGCCGAAGCGACGAATTTGGGAAGTTTGGGATATTTTGAAAACAGCAGGGAGGGTTTGGGCTAAATGTGATCCATCGCCGCTTTCAGTAATTGGCATATTTTCGGTATAAAAAGTCGTATTTTTAAACTGCGAATTCGTGCAGAGGGCCAAAATTTGGCTCCAAAACATGGCTCAAGGGTCAAATTTGGGATATTTGTGATATATTTTAAAACTGCAAGGGGGTTTGGGCAAAATGTGACCCATCGTCGCTCTCAGTAATTGGCATATTTTCGGTATAAAAGTCGTAATTTCAAACTGCGAATATGTGCAGAGAGCCAGAATTTGTCTCCCAAATAAGGATCAAGCGTCAAACTTGGGTTGTTTGGAATATTTTGAAAACTACAGGGAGGGTTTGGGCAAAATGCGATCCCTCGCTGCTTTCAGTGATTGGCATATTTTCGTTATAAAATTCGTAATTTCAAACTGCGAATACAGGTAGAGAGCCAGAATTTGGCTCCAAAATATGGCTCAAGGGTCGAATTTGGGATGTTTCGGAAATTTTGAAAACTGCAGGGGTGTTTGGTCAAAATGTGACCCATCGCCGCTCTCAGTAATTGGCATATTTTCGGTATAAAAAATCGTAATTTCAAACGAATACGTGCTGAAAGCTAGAATTTGGCTCCAAAATATGGCTCAAGCTTCGAATTTGGGATGGTTGGGATATTTTGAAAACTGAAAGGCGGGTTTGGGCAAAATGTGACCCATCGCCGCGATCAGTAATTGGTATATTTTCGGAATAAAATTCATTATTTCAAACTGCGAATACGTGCAGAGAGCCAGAATTTGGCTCCAAAATATTGCTGAAGCGAAGAATTTTGGAAGTTTGGGATATTTTGAAAACTGCGATTGGGGGTTTGGGCAAAATGCGACCCATCGCTGCTCTCAGTAATTGGCATATTAACGTTATAAAAATTCGTAATTTCAAACTGCGAATACGTACAGAGAGTCAGAATTTTGCTCCAAAATATAGCTCAAGCGTCGAATTTGGGATGTTTGGGATATTTTGAAAACTGCAGGGAGGGTTTGGGCTAAATGTGATCCCTCGCTGCTTTCAGTAATTGACATATTTTCAGTAAAAAAGTCGTAATTTCAAACTGCGAATACACGCAGAGAGCCAGAATTTGGACCCAAAATATGGCTCAAGGGTCGAATTTGGGATGTTTCGGATATTTTGAAAACTGCAGGGGGGTTTGTGGCAAAATGTGACCCATCGCCGCTCTCAGTAATTGGCACATTTTCGGTATAAAATTCGTAATTTTAAACTACGAATACGTGCAGAGAGCCAGAATTTGGCTCCCAAATATGGCTCAAGCTTCGAATTTGGGATGGTTGGGATATTTTGAAAACTGAAAGGCGGGTTTGGGCAAAATGTGACCCATCGCCGCGATCAGTAATTGGTATATTTTCGGAATAAAATTCATTATTTCAAACTGCGAATACGTGCAGAGAGCCAGAATTTGGCTCCAAAATGTTGCTGAAGCGACGAATTTTGGAAGTTTGGGATATTTTGAAAACTGCGATTGGGGGCTTCGGCAAAATGTGACCCTTCGCTGCTCTCAGTATATGGCATATTTTCGGTATAAAAATTCGTAATTTCAAACTGCGAATACGTGCCGAGAGCCAGAATTTGGCTCCAAAATATGGCTTAAGCGTCGAATTTGGGATGTTTGGGATATTTTGAAAACAGCAGGGAGGGTTTGGGCTAAATGTGATCCATCGCCGCTTTCAGTAATTGGCATATTTTCGGTATAAAAAGTCGTAATTTCAAACTGCGAATATGTCCTTAGAGCCAGAATTTGGTTCCCAAATATGGCCCAAGCTTCGAATTTGGGATATGGGATATTTTGAAAACTGCAGGGTGGGTTTGGGCAAAATGTGACCCATCGTTGCGATCAGTAATTGGTATATTTTCGGTATAAAATTCGTTATTTCAAACTGCGAATACGTGCAGAGAGCCAGAATTTGGCTCCAAAATATGGACCAAGCGTCGAACTTGGGTTGTTTGGAATATTTTGAAAACTACAGGGGTGTTTGGGTAAAGTGTGACCCGTCGCCGCTCTCAGTAATTGGCATATTTTCGGTATAAAAAGTCGTAATTTCTAACTGCGAATATGTCCAAAGAGCAAGAATTTGGCTCCCAAATATGGCCCAAGCTTCGAATTTGGGATGTTTGGGATATTTTGAAAACTGCAGCGAGGGTTTGGGCAAAATGCGATCCCTCGCTGCTTTCAGTAATTGGCATATTTTCGATATAAAATTCGTAATTTCAAACTGCGAATATATGCAGAGAGCCATAATTTGGCTCCAAAATATGGCTCAAGGGTCGAATTTGGGTTGTTTCGGAAATTTTGAAAACTGCAGGGGTGTTTGGGCAAAGTGTGATCCATCGCCGCTCTCAGTAATTTACATATTTTCGGTATAAAAAATCATAATTTCAAACTGCGAATACGTGCTGAGAGCCAGAATTTGGCTCCAAAATATGGCTCAAGGGTCGAATTTGGGAAGTTTCTGATATATTTTAAAAACTGCAGGGGGGTTTGGGCAAAATGCGACTCATCGCTGCTCTCAGTAATTGGCATATATACGGTATAAAAATCGTAATTTCAAACTACGAATAAGTGCAGAGAGCCAGAATTTGGCTCCAAAATATGGTTAAATCGTCGAATTTGGAATGTTTGGGAAATTTTGAAAACTGCAGTGGGGGTTTGGGCAAAATATGAATCATCGCTGCTTTCACTAATTGGCATATTTTCGGTATAAAAAATCGTAATTTCAAACTGCGAATACGTGCTGAGAGCCAGAATTTGGCTCCAAAATATGACTCAAGGGTCAAATTTGGGATGTTTTTGATATATTTTAAAACTGCAGGGGGGTTTGGGCAAAATGCGACCCATAGCTGCTCTCAGTAATTGGCATATTTACCAATATGCCAATACTGAAAATATGCCAATTATTGACAGCGGCGATGGGTCACATTTTGCCCAAACCGACCCTGCAGTTTTCAAAATATCCCAAACATCCCATGCGGGGGCATACTCCCGTCGTTTACCCGTAGGACCTCCTCCAGTCTCCGGCAATGTTCTGGCACAGAGAAAGCTCCAACGGGTAAAAGGCCGGAGTAAGCCCCCGCTCTTGCATGTAGTGAACGAATTCACTACATATATTCAATCAACCAATCGTACCTCGTTAAATTAGCGAGTAATATATTGATCATGAGAGAACCCTGTTTTATTGCATGTTTCGACGTTTCAGATGCATTAGAGCTGATGCGGAGGAGGCAACGGTACTTGTCTGATTAAAGCTAAAACCGCTCTAATCCGGCTGAAACGTCGATATATGCAATAAAAACAGTGTTTCTCTCCTAATCAATATCTACTCGCTAATTTAACGAGGTACGAATGGTTGATTGAAAATAATGTATTTAATGTGAATTTGCAATAAATTACGCGTATACATCAGATTTGTCGCATATGAAGCGACGAATTTGAGAAGTTGGGATATTTGAAAACTGCAGGGAGGGTTAGGGAAAAATGTGATCCATCGTCGCTAAATTCTGGCTCTC
>WNGS01081734.1:0-14682 GCA_020271785.1 Procambarus virginalis | reverse complement strand
ATTTTTAATCCTTTTGTACCAAGCTCTCTTTTTACCCAAGGTTCTTCAATTCTTTGTTACCACTTTGGGTCATTGTATTCGATCTATTCATTTGTGTGTATACCAAATTAATTAAGACGAGACCAAGATAAACAAGACCTCGTCGTGAGAGTCGTTGGGGACAGGGGTCTTAAGAAGACCTTGACAAGGCCGCCTACAGACGCCCTAAAGACGGCAAATTCATTTGCCGTGTTGGAGGACGAGTGCTGTGGTGAGCCGCGGTTCACTCCGAAAAGAAATCAGCAAGGAGCGGCGAAGCGCGGGCCCCTCAGGGTGCTCAGAAAGTTAAGGAGGTACCGAGGCGAGTTTTGGTTGTGGGAGATTCCCAGGTGAGGTATTTAGACAGAACGTTTTGTGCCAGAGATAGGGGAACAGATTAAGAGTTTGCTATCCGGGAGCTGGAATTGGTGATATTGTTGGAAACATGAAAGATATTATGACGGGAAATGGGAGCAAACCCATTATTTGTATTAGTGTAGGGGTAATGATGTTGGGAGAGTTAGAAGTGAGGAACTAATACTGAAATTCAAGACAGCAATAGAATTAGTTAGGAGCAAGGGAGGAATCCCGATCATATGTGGCATTCTTCCAAGAAAGGGAGTGGGAAATGAATGGATGTCGAGGGCACTTGGTGTCAATTGCAGGCTGGAAAGATATTGCAAATCTAATGCAATATCTTATATAGACAACTGGGAACACTTCTATGGAAGAAATGAAATGTATGCTCGGGATGGGGTGCATCTATCGAGAGCTGGGGTTGTTGCTGTTGCAAATTCGTTGGAAGAAGTGGTTAGAGGTGTTTGTTTGGGTTTAAACTGTTAGTAGATAGAGGTATGGGAATTGATTTGGAGGAAGGATGTAATAAAAGTATGTGTTTGCGGGAGAAAGGAATTGGCAAAATGATCAGGGAAAGAGAAGGGCCTCAAAATAACAATTCACTTAGGGTATATTACACAAACAGTAGAAGTCTAAGAAATAAAATTAACGAATTAAATGCTCTTGTCTGCACAGAAAAAATAGATATTATTGCACTTACCGAAACGTGGATGAATGTTGATAATAGAGAACTATTAGCCGAATATCAAATAAATGGATTTAAACTATTTCACACAGATAGATATATTAGACGAGGTGGTGGAGTAGCCATATACGTTAGGGACAATTTGAAATGTAGTCTCAAAGAGGGAATCAAAACTGAGCCACACACAGAAACTATTTGGATAGAATTAAACGAAAAAGCAAATAATATTATAATTGGAGTTATATATAGGCCACCAAATTTAGACAGAATGGAAGCAAAGCATCTATGGGATGAAATATCTAGGGCATCTAGATCTAACAGTATTTATGTCATGGGTGACTTTAATTTGAGTGGAATAAACTGGTTGAACAAAACAGGGAATAGTGAAGCAGAAGATTTTCTAGAATTAATTGACGATTGCTTTCTTACGCAACACATTAAGGAACCAACACGGGAAAATAATATTTTAGATTTAGTGTTAACTAACAGGGAAACACAAATTAATGACATCGAAATAGGGAGTGAGCTAGGGAACAGTGATCACAAAGAAATCAGATTTGGCATAGAATGGAATAGACCTGTAGGAGAAAATTCTGTTAAAGTGCCAGATTTTCGAAAAGCTGATTTTAATAGCCTAAGAAATTTTTTGGGTCAAATTGATTGGAAAGTCTTGGGTATGGGGTGTGGGCCGGTCTTGGAGCGAGACATGAACCCAGCGATAGGTGATGTAAATGGGGATTTCGATGTAGATTCAATTTATAACGTATTTAAGAATATTCTAAACAAAGCACAGGAACGTAGTATACCACACAAATTGAATAGATCGATTACTAATGACCCAAAGTGGATAACAAAGAATTTGAAGAATCTTATAGGTAAAAAGAGAGCTTGGTACAAGAGGATTAAAAATGGGGAGGTCACTTTAGAACAGGAATTCGTACAACTAGTTAGAAATGTTAAAAAAGAGATAAGGAAAGCAAAAAGAAACTATGAAGTTCGTATAGCAGGGCAAGCAAAGACAAATCCTAAAGGTTTTTTTCAGTTATATCGAACTAAGACTAGGGAAAGGATAGGTCCATTAAAAACTGAGACAGGTCAAATAAGAGATAGTGATGAAGAGATGAGTAGTATTTTTAATAAATATTTTGTATCTGTATTTACTAAAGAGGAACTTAACAATATGCCTTCAGCCCAACAAGTCTATGTGGGTGGGTACGAGGACAGGTTGACGAGTTTAGCAGTTACCAGGGAGGATGTTCTTAAACAAATAGTAAAACTCAAACCAAACAAATCCCCAGGGCCGGATGAAGTGTTTGCCAGAGTGCTGAAAGAATGCAAAGAGGAGCTTTGTGACCCACTGTCAATCATATTTAATAAATCAATAGAGTCAGGCACAGTGCCAGAGTTTTGGAAAGTTGCTAATGTGATACCAGTTTTTAAGAAAGGAGATAGATCTAACTATCGACCAATTAGCCTAACGTCTATTGTGGGAAAGTTACTCGAATCTAAAATAGCAAATAAAATTCGTCTTCATCTTGAAAAACATAAATTAATAATTGAGTCGCAACATGGTTTTATAAATGGCCGTTCATGTTTAACAAATTTGTTATCTTTTTATTCTAGCATAGTTAAGGCAGTTGATAGTGGTAAGGATTGTGATGTTGTGTACCTTGACTTTAGCAAAGCTTTCGATACAGTGCCACATGAAAGACTGATTAAAAAGATAGAGGCTCATGGTATTGGGGGTGCTATATTAAGCTGGATTAGGGCATGGCTATACCAAAGGAAACAGAGAGTTAGTATAAATGGAGTCAAGTCAGAGTGGGAAAATGTTGTAAGTGGAGTGCCTCAAGGCTCTGTCTTGGGACCTCTGTTGTTTATAATATATATAAATGATTTAGATTCAGGTTTGAGTAGCAACATTTGCAAATTTGCCGATGATACGAAAATCGGTAGGGAAATTAATTCGGAGGAGGACTCACTATCACTTCAAGTTGATCTAGATAGGGTTTTGAAATGGTCAAAGGACTGGCAGATGCAGTTTAATGCTGATAAATGTAAAGTTCTGAGGCTAGGTAATGATGATAGAGTTACAAGATACGAGCTAGATGGTGTTGAGATTGCGAAGTCGGATTGCGAAAGGGATCTGGGAGTTATAATTAGTAAGAATTTAAAACAAAAGGATCAATGCATAAATGTTCGTAATAAGGCAAATAGGACACTCGGATTTATTAATCGCAGCGTAAGTAACAAGACACCTGGTGTGGTTCTCAAGCTATATCTTGCTCTGGTTAGGCCCCATTTAGATTATGCAGTTCAGTTTTGGTCGCCATATTATAGAATGGATATAAATTCACTTGAACGTGTCCAGCGTAGGATGACTAAGTTAATTCCCCAAATTAGTAATCTTTCATATGAAGAAAGATTAATAAAGCTTAATTTGCATTCACTGGAAAGGCGAAGAGTTAGGGGTGACATGATAGAGGTTTACAAGTGGATGAATGGACATAACAAAGGGGATATTAATAGGGTATTGAAAGTATCAACACAGGACAGAACGCGAAACAATGGGTATAAATTGGATAAGTTTAGATTTAGGAAAGACTTGGGTAAATACTGGTTCAGTAACAGGGTTGTTGATTTGTGGAACCAATTGCCGCGTAACATTGTGGAGGTGGGGTCCCTCGATTGTTTCAAGCATGGGTTGGACATGTATATGAGTGGGATTGGGTGGTTATAAATAGGAGCTGCCTCGTATGGGCCAATAGGTCTTCTGCAGTTGCCTTTGCTCTTATGTTCTTATGTTCTTAAGCTTAAGTTGCATTCACTGGAAAGGCGAAGAGTTAGGGGTGACATGATAGAGGTTTATAAGTGGATGAATGGACATAACAAAGGGGATATTAATAGGGTATTAAAAGTATCAACACAATACAGAACACGAAACAATGGGTATAAATTAGATAAGTTTAGATTTAGGATAGACTTGGGTAAATATTGGTTCAGTAACAGGGTTGTTGATTTGTGGAACCAATTGCCGCGTAACATTGTGGAGGTGTGGTCCCTCGATTGTTTCATGCATGGGTTGGACATGTATATGAGCGGGATTGGGTGGTTATAAATAGGAGCTGCCTCGTATGGGCCAATAGGCCTTAAGCAGTTGCCTTTTTCTTATGTTCTTATGTTATCTATCGTGGTGGAGGTGGCGTCACTCGATTGTTTCAAGCATGGGTTGGACATGTATATGAGTGGGATTGGGTTGTTATAGATAGGAGCTGCCTCGTATGGGCCAAAAGGCCTTCTGCAGTTACCTTTGTTCTTATGTTTATGCACATTCATCCACTTGTAAACCTCTATTATGTCACCTCTAATTTTTCGCCTTCCTAGATAATGTAAATTACGCTTTGTCCTTCTTTCATCATTTGACAGTTTCCTAATTTGCGGAATTAACTATCATCCAACGCTGGACGCATTCGTGAACTTATATCCGTTCAATAGTATGGCGACCAAAACTGAAATGCATTATTTACATTGTGCCTAAAAAGAACAGGATATAGCCGATGAATAACACCATGTATTTTATTACTATATAATATAAATAAGAGATACCACGTATGGGCCACTAGCCTTTCTTCAGGTTCCTTGATTGTTATTATGACTTACTTTATAAGTCCAGAGTAAGCAGCTGCAGCACTTCATTTCATTTTTTCTTACTTACATTATGGTGACCAACTACATCTTACATGTAACCTAGATACGGACGCCGGAAATAAATACCAGAGAGGAAACCCCTGCCTATCACAACGCTTCGAACCCGCGCAACGACAACAGTTACGTTCTCTACTCTAGTAGCCCATTCAGCCTTTACTTTAAGTAGGACTCTATCGCAAACTGACTTTATTTGTGTTGTTTAAATGGGTGACAAATCTCTTGAGTGTCCCAAGTGTGGGAAACTATTTAGTCGACGAGGAACTCTGAAGAATCACTGGACGATACATACAGGTGAAATGCTTAATGAGTGTCCCGATTGTGGGAAAAAATTCAGGCATCGTGGAAATATGGAAAGACACAGGACAGTGCATGTTAGTGATTTCACGCTAGTGCATTCCGGCCTGAAATTTTACGAGTGTTCAGTGTGTTTGAAAAAATTCAGGCAACGAGTAACTCTGAATAATCATAGGATGGTACATACAGGTGAGAAACCTTACAAGTGTCTTGAGTGTGGTAAAGGATTCAGCCGAAAAGGAACTCTGAAGAATCACCGGATGACACATACAAGTGAAAAACCTTTCGAGTGTAGTGTGTGTGGGAGTAGATTTAGAGATCTTGGAAATATGAAAAGACACAAAATGATGCATACAGGTGAAAAACCATTTAAGTGTGACCATTGCGAAGAGAAATTTCGTTATTGTGCAAGTAAAGTAAAACACATGCGTTTTCATACAGGTGAAAAGCCTTAAGAGTACGAAACACAGGAAGGTTCACACTAGTTTTGGCAATATATGAAAGGACTCATTTGTCGCTCTAGTTAAAATAAGCACATTTTAGCGCACCAGGTGGATGTATAAATTTGATAAATAATGCAATGTGTTACAGGTGAAAAGCCTTAAGAGTACGAAACAAAGGAAGGTTCACACTAGTTTTGGCAATATATGAAAGGACTCATTTGTCGCTCTAGTTAAAAAAGGCACATTTTAGCGCACCAGGTGGATGTATACATTTTATAAATAATGCAATGTGTTTTCCTAATGTACGTCAGAGAAATAAAAATTCATCTCAAAGTAAAAACTAGTTTTATTCACAACTAAACAGATAGTTCTAGAACATTAGAACATAAGAACAAAGGCAACTGCAGAAGGCCTATTGGCCCATAGGAGGCAGCTCCTATTTATAACCACCCAATCCCACTCATATACATGTCCAACCCATGCTTGAAACAATCGAGGGACCACACCTCCACAATATTACGCGGCAATTGGTTCCACAAATCAACAACCCTGTTACTGAACCAGTATTTACCCAAGTCTTCCTAAATCTAAACTTATCCAATTTATACCCATTGTTTCGCGTTCTGTCCTGTGTTGATACTTTTAATAACCTATTAATATCCCCTTTGTTATGTCCATTCATCCACTTGTAAACCTCTATCATGTCACCCCTAACTCTTCGCCTTTCCAGTGAATGCAACTTAAGCTTTGTTAATCTTTCTTCATATGAAAGATTTCTAATTTGGGGAATTAACTTAGTCATCCTACGCTGGACACGTTCAAGTGAATTTATATCCATTCTATAATATGGCGACCAAAACTGAACTGCATAATCTAAATGGGGCCTAACAAGAGCAAGATATAGCTTGAGAACCACACCAGGTGTCTTGTTACTTACGCTGCGATTAATAAATCCGAGTGTCCGATTTGCCTTATTACGAACATTCATGCATTGATCCTTTTGTTTTAAATTCTTACTAATTATAACTCCCAGATCCCTTTCGCAATCCGACTTCGCAATCTCAACACCATCTAGCTCGTATATTGTAACTCTATCATCATTACCTAGCCTCAGAACTTTACATTTATCAGCATTAAACTGCATCTGCCAGTCCTTTGACCATTTCAAAACCCTATCTAGATCAACTTGAAGTGATAGTGAGTCCTCCGAATTAATTCCCCTACCGATTTTCGTATCATCAGCAAATTTGCAAATGTTGCTACTCAAACCTGAATCTAAATCATTTATATATATTATAAACAACAGAGGTCCCAGGACAGAGCCTTGAGGCACTCCACTTACAACATATTCCCACTCTGACTTGACTCCATTTATACTAACTCTCTGTTTCCTTTGGTATAGCCATGCCCTAATCCAGCTTAATATAGCACCCCCAATACCATGAGTCTCTATCTTTTTAATCAGTCTTTCATGTAGCACTGTATCAAAAGCTTTGCTAAAGTCAAGGTACACAACATCACAATCCTTACCACTATCAACTGCCTCAACTATGCTAGAATAACAAGATAACAAATTTGTTAAACATGAACGGCCATTTATAAAACCATGTTGCGACTCAATTATTAATTTATGTTTTTCAAGATGAAGACGAATTTTATTTGCTATTATAGATTCGAGTAACTTTCCCACAATAGACGTTAGGCTAATTGGTCGATAGCTAGACGCAAGTGATCTATCTCCTTTCTTAAAAACTGGTATCACATTAGCAACTTTCCAAAACTCTGGCACTCTGCCTGACTCTATTGATTTATTAAATATGATTGACAGTGGGTCACAAAGCTCCCCTTTGCATTCTTTAAGCACCCTGGCAAACACTTCATCCGGCCCTGGGGATTTGTTTGGTTTGAGTTTTTTTATTTGTTTAATAACATCCTCCCTGGTAACTGCTAAATTCGTCAACCTGTCCTCGTTCCCACCCACATAGACTTGTTCGGCTGAAGGCATATTGTTAAGTTCCTCTTTAGTAAATACAGATACAAAATATTTAATAAAAATACTGCTCATCTCTTCATCACTATCTGTTATCTGACCTGTCTCAGTTTTTAATGGACCTATCCTTTCCCTAGTCTTAGTTCAATATAACTGAAAAAATCCTTTAGGATTTGTGTTTGCTTGCCCTGCTATACGAACTTCATAGTTTCTTTTTGCTTTCTTTATCTCTTTTTTAACATTTCTAACTAGTTGTACGAATTCCTGTTCTAAAGTGACCTCCTCATTTTTATTTTTTTTTGTACCAAGCTCTCTTTTTACCTATAAGATTCTTCAAATTCTTTGTTATCCACTTTGGGTCATTAGTAATCGATCTATTCAATTTGTGTGGTATACTACGTTCCTGTGCTTTGTTTAGAATATTCTTAAATACGTTATAAATTGAATCCACATCGAAATCCCCATTTACATCACCTATCGCTGGGTTCATGTCTCGCTCCAAGACCGGCCCACACCCCATACCCAAGACTTTCCAATCAATTTGACCCAAAATATTTCTTAGGCTATTAATATCAGCTTTTCGAAAATCTGGCACTTTAACAGAATTTACTCCTACAGGTCTATTCCATTCTATGATAAATCTGATTTCTTTGTGATCACTGTTCCCTAGCTCACTCCCTATTTCGATGTCATTAATTTGTGTTTCCCTGTTAGTTAACACTAAATCTAAAATATTATTTTCCCGTGTTGGTTCCTTAATGTGTTGCGTAAGAAAGCAATCGTCAATTAATTCTAGAAAATCTTCTGCTTCATTATTCCCTGTTTTGTTCAACCAGTTTATTCCACTAAAATTAAAGTCACCCATGACATAAATACTGTTAGATCTAGATGCCCTAGATATTTCATCCAATAGATGCTTTGCTTCCATTCTGTCTAAATTTGGTGGCCTATATATAACTCCTATTATAATATTATTTGCTTTTTCGTTTAATTCTATCAAATAGTTTCTGTGTGTGGCTCAGTTTTGATTCCCTCTTTGAGACTACATTTCAAATTATCCCTAACGTATATGGCTACTCCACCTCCTCGTCTAATATATCTATCTGTGTGAAATAGTTTAAAACTATTTATTTGATATTCAGCTAATAGTTCTCTATTATCTACATTCATCCACGTTTCGGTAAGTGCAATAATATCTATTTTTTCTGTGCAGACAAGAGCATTTAATTCGTTAATTTTATTTCTTAGACTTCTACTGTTAGTGTAATATACCCTACTAGAAAGGAATTTTGCCAATTCCTTTCTCCCACAAACACATACTTTTATTACCTCCTTCCTCCAAATCAATTCCCATACCTCTATCTACTAACAGTTTAAACCCAAACAAACACCTCTAACCACTTCTTCCAACGAGTTCGCAACAGCAACAACCCCAGCTCTTGATAGATGCACCCCATCACGAGCATACATTTCATTCCTTCCATAGAAGTGTTCCCAGTTGTGTATGAAAGATATTGCATTAGATTTGCAATATCTTTCCAGCCGCCAATTGACACCAAGTGCCCTCGACATCCATTCATTTCCCACTCCCTTTCTTGGAAGAATGCCACATATGATCGGGATTCCTCCCTTGCTCCTAACTAATTCTATTGCTGTCTTGAATCTTTGTATTAGTTCCTCACTCCTAACTCGCCCAACATCATTACCCTCTGCACTTAAACAAATAATGGGTTTGTTCCCATTTCTCGTCATAATATCGTTCATGTTTCCAACAATATCACCAATTCCAGCTCCCAGATAGCACACCCTTAATCTGTTCCCCCTAACGTTCCCCCTAACAGACAAAACGTTCTGTCTAAATATCTCACCTGGGAATCTCCCACAACCAAAATTCGCTTCGATTCTCCCTTTTCTTTTCGAGCAGTTTGAGGGACCTGCGTTTCAATGCTCCTCGTTGCTTTGCCTTTGGCTCCTCGTTGAACAACAGATTCACCACAGCACTCGTCCTCTAACACATCAAATGCGTTAAAAGTCCTTAGGCTATTAGGTGTCGGTTTTGCCAAGGTCTTCTTAGGACCCCTGTCCTTTACAACTTGCCAAGACGAGGTCTCCTCCTTTGTTTCTTCCTGACGTTGCTTCAGCTGTCGTACCTCCTCCCGTAGCTCCAACTAGATTCATCAGTTCCTTCACTAATCCTTCCATTATTGCTGTAATAATATTACTTCAATCGGAGCTCCAGCTAACACAACCTCTCCCTGTCCACAAAGTCAAGGTACACAACATCACAATCCTTACCACTGTCAACTGCCTCAATTATGCTGGAATAAAATGATAGCAAATTTGTCAAACATGAACGGCCATTTGTACAACCATGTTGCGACTCATTTATTAATTTATGTTTGGCAAGATGAAGACGAATTGTATTTGCAATTATCGATTCAAGTAACTTTCCCACAATAGACGTTAGGCTAATTGGCCGATAGTTTGACGCAAGTGATCTATCTCCTTTCTTAAAAATTGGTACCACATTAGCTACCTTCCATGACTCTGGCACTCTGCATAACGTTGTTGTTCTTGTTGTTTAAGATTCGCTACTCAGAACAATAAGTTCCAGTAACACGGGCTATGGTGAGTCCGTAAGTGGAGGCTCTTTGGAGCCATTATCTGTACCAGTAGCTGATACTAGAGATCTAGCGATGGATGGGGGTCTTCATGCTGGTTTTCAGCCTGGGGGCTGGCTATACCAGTTATGGAGCTGATGGGATTAGTGTGGATTTCTAGGTTTTCCGTTTTTTCTTTGCCTGCGACTTTGGCTGAGCAGTTGGAGTTTGGTGACGTGGCGTCCATGAGGAAGTCTTGAACCGTGTAGGTGTTGTATTTGTGATGCGGCGGTGGAGCTCCTACTATGATTTCCTCGTCTGAGGAGTCCGTAACCTCCGTAGTGGTTGTTTTTGTCTTTCGCCTCGCAGCCTTAGGTAGGCTTAGGTGTCGTTGATTGGTGGTTGTAGCTATTTTAGGAGCGCTGGTTGTGCTGTAATCGTTTGTAGACAGCACGTCTGCTAGCGCGGCTGCTGAGATAGTGATGGTAGGAGTGTTGGGAGCAGGAGAAGGAATTACCTCTGTTTGTGTCGCCCGAGTCATGGGCGGTTCTGGAGTCGGTGTTGAAGTTGACCGCACGGTCGTCCTGGTGGTTGTCTCCGGAGTAGTAGAGGAGGCAGTGAGATTTACGCTAGTGGCTATGATGGGGGCCAGGCCATTGTCTATGTATAATGCGTTTAGTTCACTAACAAAGCGCTGGTTGTCTGGTCCTGCAAGCCTTTACGCTAGTCTAAGAAGACCAGGGATAATGCCTGCACGTGGTGCAGGGGGCTTTGAAGGACCCTGTGGGACCTTGGGTCCCCAATGAGAAGGCTGTGTCGCCTGCTGGGAGAAGCCACATGTTGGTAAGACCGGAAAGTCTTTTGGCCGATTAGTGAGAGCTAAGGTGGTGGGTTGAACGCTTGGGGCTCTGGTTGAGGAGGTAGAAGGGCTGTTTCTCTTGGCTTCAACCTGGGCCTTGATGCTTTCCTGTCTCCGGGGGCAGCGGTAGCAAATTTCGGGGTGATTGCCATCACAGAGCAAGCAGCGATGGACTGATGGACTACTCCATATGCAAGCAGCCTTGTATATGGAGTAGTGATGGTCCAGTGCGCACAGGCTGCACCTCTGGACAGGGTGCTGACATTTGTTGGTCGGGTGGGAGAGCTCGTAGCACTTAAAGCACTGCTGGATCTCTTGGTATCGTTCCTTTTTTATTTGGTGGGGTGGTATTTTTAGGCCGAAGCAGTAGAATCCTTGTGTGGCAGCCTGGGTGGCCGCAGCTATGGTGGTGAACGTAATCTTCATTGATGTTTTGTCGGTGTTGCAGAACTCTAGGTTGAATACTGACAGGTTTGGATTTTCGTCCTCGATATTGACCATGATATGATGTTGAAGTCGCTCAGCGATCCACCGGCTGGTCCTGCTGGTAAAAACAGTTCTTCCGGCCAGAAACTGACTTGGGAAGTGAGGACCGCACGGTCGACGGTGCTCTTTGCGAAGAATGGCATCGTTAGTGAGGAGTTTTTCTAGCTCCTCTTCACATGAAAAGAAGAGCACGATATCTTCACCTTTCTGACTAATGTCAGCGGGTTCGAGGCCAGTAACGTCCATCAGGACCTTTAAAGTATTGCTTCTCCCGATTGCTTGACCGTCAAGTGGAGTCGCTCTGACCTTAAGACGTTTGGGTCGCATTGTGACCACACTGATCCTTGTGATGTGTTGGCGGGAGATGTCTCCCCCGTCGAGTGTCGAACACTGCTGGCTACCTAACTCTATTGACTCATTAAATATGGTAGACAGTGTCTCGGAAAGCTCCTCACTGAATTCTTTAAGCACCCTGGCAAACACTTCATCCGGCCCTGGGGATTTGTTTGGTTTTAGTTTTACTATTTGTTTAATTACATCCTCCCTGGTAACTGCTAAACTAGTCAACCTGTCCTCGTCCCCACCCACATAGACTTGTTCGGCTGAAGGTGTTAACTTCCTCTTTAGTATATACAGATATAAAATATTTATTAAAAATACTACTCATCTCGTCATTATCCGTTATTTAACCTGTCTCAGTTTTTAATGGACCTATCCTTTCCCTAGTCTTAGTTCGATATAACTGAAAAAACTCTTTAGGATTTGTCTTCACTTGCCCTGCTATGCGAAATTCATAGTTTCTTTTTGCTTTCCTTATCTCTTTTTTAACATTTCTAACCAGTTGTGCGAATTCCTGTTCTAAACTGACTTCCTCATTCTTAATCCTTTTGTACCAAGCTCTCTTTTTACCTATAAGATTCTTCAGATCCTTTGTTATCCACTTTGGATCATTAGTATTCGATCTGTTGAATTTATATGGTATACTACGTTCCTGGGCTTTGCTTAGAATATTTTTAAATCGGTTATATTTTGAATCCACATCGATAGATATTACCAACGGAGTGCCACAGGACTCTGTACAGGGACCCATCCTGTTTCTAATATATGTAAACGATCTTCCATAGGGTATAGATTCATTCCTCTCAATGTTTGCTGATGATGCAAAAATTATGAGAAGAATCAAGACAGATGAAGACAGACAGAAACTACAGGACGACCTGGACAAACTGGACGAATGGTCTAGAAAATAGCTACTAAGGTTCAACTCAGGAAAGTGTAAAGTAATGCAATTTGGTCAAGGGAGCAGAAGGCTGAACACAAGGTACAATCTGAGAGTTGAAATCCTGCAAGAGTCAAATAGAGAGAAAAATCTGGGGTTAATATCACACCGAACCTGTCCCCAGAGGCCTACATCAAAAGGATTTCATCAACGGCATATGCTTGGCTGGTCAACATAAGAACTGCCTTTAGAAACGTGCGTAAGGAATCGTTCAGGACCCTGTATACCACTCATGTCAGACCAATCCTAGAATATGCAGCTCCAGCCTGGAGTCCACATCTAGTTAAACACAATATAAAGTTAGAGAAGATTCAGCGGTATGCCACCAGACTCGTCGCGGAATTGAGAGGTATGAGCAACGAGGAGAGCCTAAAGGCGCTGATCCTCACGTCCCTAAAAAAACAGAAGAGTAATGGATTGACATGATAACCACTTACAAAATTCTCAGGGGTGGACAAAGACAAACTCTTTAGCACAGGTAGAACACAAACAAGGGGGGGGGGCACAGGTGGAAACTTAGTACCCAAATGAGCCACAGAGACATTAGAAAGATTTTTTCAGTGTAAGGGTAGTTAATAAATGGAATGCATTAAAAAATTATGTGTATGGAGGCAGACTCTATACACAGTTCCAATGTAGATATGATAGAGCCCAGTAGGCTCGGGAATCTGTACACCAGTTGACTGACAGTGGAGAGGCAGGATCAAGGAGCCAGAGCTCATCCCCGCAAGCACAGCTAGGTGAGTACATAGACACACACACAATACGCACACATATATATACACACACGCTTTGAGCTGTCCGAGATCATGTGCACGAAGAAACAGCAAAAATCCGAGAACAACGTCTCGAGTGGTGTGCCAAGCTAAATCAGCATACATCCTTTTGCGACATCGGAAGGCAGATCAACAAGGCCAAAAGAAAGTATGTTTGCTTACAGAAAAGGTTTTGGAACCACAGAATGCGTTACCTCCCTCCTGGATCAAATCAATGACAAACCTGGAATCCTTGTTTTTCTAGACCTAGAAAAAGCCTTCGAGTTAGCCAATGCTCCAGCTGCACTGTATTGCCTTGTGGATAAGAAAATCAAAGGACACGTTCTAGCCTTTGACAAAGGAAGCCAGCTTAACCGAGAAGCTAAAGTCAAATTCCAAGGAAAAACATCGACCTCAAAGAGGCTGGAAAATGGAACTCCGCAGGGAGGAAAACTAAGCCCTTTCCTCTTCAACTGTCTCATGGAACAATTCATGAAGCTCAAATTACCAAAAGACCAACTGCTTAACTATGCAGATGACTTTGTGGTCATCATCAATGGCAAAGGCTCCAAGAACCGTGAACAAAAATGCCCAGATATTATCAGCAGGGAAGCGGAACGCATAGTAGTGAAAATTAACAACAACAAAAACCAAAGCAATGGCCGTTAAAATGAGAACTCAAGACATCAGACTCGCAATACATGGACATGAAATTGAGTGGGTTACCTCGTTTCAATACATAGGAGTCATAATAGTCATAATAATAAATTCACAATTGAAATTCACTAAAGAAATTTAAAATCTTCGGCAACGTTGTAAAGCCAGAAACTCAGCCTTGCACTCTCTGTCAAGTCTTAGAGATGGTACATCTCTACCAGTACTCAAAATGTACTACGTTCAAGCAGTTAGGTCACTTATTAACAATTATGCTCCTGTTCTTACATCCCTCAGTGATAACCAATGGGAGATACTGGAAGTATCTCAAAATGATGCTCTCAGAACAATGCTGGGAGCACCTGTATGGACGCGTCGAGAGAATCTAAGAATGGAAACCAACCTATCAGCCTTAGAAAACAGGATCAAACAAAGGATAGCCACCATAACAGCAAAATTTGTTGGAACCACCGCCAGACTGTCAATCAAAGATAGCATACACAGATCGCTTCAGAGAAACCTTCAATATAGAACAAGTATAGGACTAGTCAAGA